>APFE030565093.1:33301-62474 GCA_000404065.3 Pinus taeda | reverse complement strand
TGCTAATCTGGAAAAGATATTGAGCTAACTGGGAAAATTGAAATAAATTGCTCTAAGCATAGAACATACCTAAAATTAACACATTTAGACACACTTCACACTTGATTTCCCTCAACTTGTTTTGGGTTTTAGTGGCAAGAGAAATCTAGATGATGAAGCCCTAGACGTAGGAGGTAAGGAGATGTTTTGGCTACAGTCAAGAAGAGGATATACATTGTCCTAAATAGAAGTATGATGCCCTAACCGCAGTCTAGACTAGGAGTTGGAGTCGATGTCTAAACTACTAATCCGCAATCAAGGAAGGGTTGACGCTACCCTAAACGAAGTCTTACAAGAAGGGTTATAGCCGCCGCAGCTTTGGAGGAGCCATAGCTGAAGTAAAACATGCCCTAGACGCAGAGAATAGAAGGACTAATACAGTCATTAGACACAGCAAAGAGGCAAAGACATTGAGGTAGTTTAAGGTCCATTCTAGGGCTCATTGAAGGATATCAGAGCTATGGTTAGAAGGCCGAAGTGCTAAGGGCCAAACGTTGTTGTGTTGGACATAACCGAAAGCCATAGTTGTTGTTGTGCTAGGCCGCAAGCCATAGCACCACAGCTGGGCTTACGTAGGGCTATAAAGAGTTGTCATATGCCCTAAGACAGCAACGTAGCAAGGGAGGAGTTCACCTAAAGCATGCCGCAGTGTTTCAAGGGTTGTTTGGAGTATGTTGGAGAAGATTAAGGCTACAGCTATATGCCCTAACCAGTCTATCACAAACAGTCAACAACAAACAAGGTTGGAGCAGCATGGATCAGTTTAATGTTGTTGCTTATGTATGAGGGTTAGTAGGACTGCCTTGATGGCCTAAACAGTCGTTGATGAAGGTTGTCCCATCTACCATCCAATGCAGCAAATAGAGACCCTAAACAGTAAATGTGACAGCGAGGTGCAACATGATGTTGAATGTTGTTGCATAATTATGGGCATCGTGATGAAGTGTAGTGTAGCATGTTGTGTGCAGCGCTTGGTAACAAAGCGCAGTAAGTGATAATAAATGCTAGAATGAGATGCAGCATGATGGGCAAAATGAGGTACAGTATGAGGCAACATTGGTGGGTGCAGCAAGATGATAAGGTACAGCATGATGATGCAATACAGGTAGGTGCAGCATGATGATAAGGTGCAGCAGTATGATGTATGCAGCATTGTAATGAGGTCCAACATGATGATTGGGTGCAAGCACAATGAGGTGCAGCATGGTGATGGAGTCACCTTAGATCAGTGGAAGGCAATATGCCTTCACCTAACCTCAAATCAGCTACTCATATGCCATCTTCTTAGGGAAGATCTCTGCTCTTATTTTGATAAGTCAAGATACTGACTTCTGATGTATATGTATTATCTCTCTCTCTGTTGAACTATTGAAGAAGATATAAGAAGAATTGATCAAGGGTTTCCCCACATTGGGGTTTGTCCCTGGCTAGCGCCACATCTTGTGTCCTCTTGTCTTGGCTTGTCTTCTGTGATTTGTGTTTATGTTCTATCTGTAGTTTACTTTAACGCTGATGTGATTCTGGAAAAGATATTGAGCTAACTGTGAAAATTGAAATAAATTGCTCTAAGCATAGAACATTGCTCTAAAATTAACAAACCTTTAAGGGAGCAAAAGGTCCATGGTATATCCGTCATATGGATGGTGTCATGTGATATGGTGATGGGATGGAGTGGGGCATTAGAGGAAGGCTCCAAGCCACATGCCATGGTACAAAGGTAGCTTTGATTAGGGAGGCCCGCACTTGGGTTTATAGATGTAGGAGGGAGTAATTGTGGTACATGAGTTACGTCGGCCTTTGTTTTTCCACCCTTCTTCATATGCCTTTTGCAATTTATTGATTTTTTTCTTTTATAACTGTTCGGGGCTCTAGGGATTGAAAGCATGATGTGTAAGATATAACAGTGATTACCTCCTTAAGGTTGGGCTAAAAAAATGTGCTCAGAAAATTGATCCTTTAGCCTCCACAAATTCGGTTTATGGTAGTTGATTTCCTTGAGATAATATGAGGCCAAATTGGTATTCTTTCTGCCCTCTATTCAAAACCTTGCTCTAATACCATGTTGAGAAATCTAGGGCAAAGAGTTAGAGTATTTATTAATTTGATTTCTCTTTAATCCTTGACATTTCTCTTGTGATTTATATTAGGACATTTTCATCATTATTTAGTTCTGTTCATCATCAAGACAAATGCCTATAAGAATATCACAATGCAAACACAAGAAAACCAGATGTAGGCTGTAAGCCAAGGCCAAAACCTTTCCTAGAGAGGAAAACCCACAAAAATCTCTTCTTGTAGAATCAATTCAATGAAGATTTCCAAGACCTTGACCCAAGACCAAACGTTCCAAGAGATGAGCCAACCAATCCCCAAACAATATCTCTGGAAATTTTGAACTGAGGAAACCGTAGGTTCTTCAACAAACTTACACGTTTGGGTAGGCAAAGACATAAATTCACTTCCTTTGCTTCCTCGCTGGAAAAACAAAGGCTGAGGTAACTCATGTACCACAATTACTCCCTCTTACATCTATAAACCCAAGTGCGGGCCTCCCTAATCAAAGCTACCTTTGTACCATGGCATGTGGCTTGGAGCCTTCCTCTGATGCCCCACTCCATCCCATCACCATATCACATGACACCATCCATATGATGGATGTACCATGGACCTTTCACTCCCTTAAAGGTTTGTTAATTTTAGAGCAATGTTCTATGCTTAGAGCAATTTATTTCAATTTTCACAGTTAGCTCAATATCTTTTCCAGATTAGCAATCACATCAACATTAAAGTAAACTACAGATAGAACATAAACACAAATCACAAAAGACAAGCCAAGACAAGAGGACACAAGATGTGGTGCTAGCCAAGGACAAACCCCAATGTGGGGAAACCCTTGATCAATTATTCATATATCTTCTTCAATAGTTCAGCAGAGAGAGAGAGAGAGAGAGAGAGAGAGATAGTACATTTACAACAGAAGTCAACACTTTGACTTATCTAGATAAGAGCATCGATCATCTCTAAGAAGATGATACATGAGATCAGTTGAAGACATGTTGCTTCCACTGATTCTCTAAGGTGATTCCTACACCTATCATTGTGTAGGAATCATAAAATCACAAGATCATGAGTTGACTAGGTTCAAAGTTGATCACAAGATCATGAGTTACCTCGGATTTTGGTAATAAGCTTACTAACATTGTGTATTGCAAGTGAGCTTCTCATCTAAGTTTATAATCTCACTAATCAAGTCACTCTTAAAGCACTCAATTGATAATCATAATCGTGATAAAGAGTAATCTTGAAGTAATCTATAGATTTGCCTATTGTGTTCATAAGGAATTTCAAGTTTTTGTCTTTTGTATCTAATTGACACATTGGCATTCCATTGTTATAATCTATAAGTAATCTTGAGAAATTGCTCGATTATCATTGTCTAATTGGCATTGTTGAAAGAGGCATTGGATTTCGTATGTTTATGGTCATTTCATGAGCAATTGTCTATTGAGATCTTAGCAACATTTTCTATCGCCATCTATTTGGTTCATTGAGCACTTTCTTGTAGTGGAGATTGTAATTATACATTGTTAAGTACTTCATTGTTTTAAATTGAACATCATTGTACTTTGTCTCTAAGTACTTATAATCCTTAACAACTTCATCTAAAGATAATCTCTCATTTTGCACTTGCATTTTAGGATTAATCCCAAACTAATTAATTTACCCCCAAGCATAAGCTTGGTTGATAGAAAGATAGGACCACCTTTCTTACCCAACTTGCGAAGCATAGACTCTCTTTTGTGGTTAACACGATGACCTTGCAATCGCCAGAGTCACAATCTCTGCAGCACCGAAGGCATAATATGGTTAGAACTCTAGGGGAGGTATCGTTAATATAGCCTTTGCTATCTTCCCCTGGGTTTCTCTCTCACAACCTACACTAGAAATTAGTTTCAAAATAGTTGAGAGGAAGGATTCACCTAGTTAGGCATCTAATTTAAAACAAACCAAGATCTTGCATTTCACTTAGTTTTAGATGTTGCATTTCATATAGGATAGTGAAGCATCCTAAAGCAACAACTGTTCATCTGGTGACTTGGTAGATAATTTACTTTAAACAAGTAATTTGACTCCATTTAAGGCACCAGTCTTTTAAGTAATTTAATCAAATCGTTAGACTTGCTAAATTAACCAAGTTGCTAGGCCATTCAGTGGTGTCTCTCGAACTTGTTGGTTGCCTATGGGTCTTTCATCTTCACATCTCATAAGGAGTGACAACCCCTGCCCTGATTGTTTTTGCATCTTACCTATACAATTTGAGCATACACACATCCCATAAATTTGCGTGGAAGAATGATTTACTTTGGTATAAATATTGTTTATCCTTATGTGAGAAAACCAAACTCAAACATAGGTCCTTCTAGTATCACATGCTTCTCCTATAGGTGGACACTTGTGATATTTGAAAACTTTTACTCCGGCAAGATTTTTTGGGATGATCTTAAAATTGAAGTTCAAAACATTGTGTAGGAGTGTTTGATTTGCCAATAGAATAAAGAAGAGATGATAAGAAAGGAGGGCAGATCAAAAGCCCAGGTCTTCTATGGTCCTTAGCCATGCCAAGCTAGCATTGGGGATGGGTCCCAATGAATTTTATAACAGCTTTGCCAAAGTCTAGGCTCTTAAAGGGAAGAATGTCGTCATGGTGGTGGTTGATAAACTCATGAGTTATGCCTATTTTTCTTACTATCTCATCCTTTTAAGGCACATGTAGTAGCGACAACATTCATGTAAATGATTTAGAAGCTACAATGCAATCCCAAGATTATTGTAAATGGAAGACATCCAATTTTCATTAGTGACTTGATGGGCAGATTGAAATTGTAAATAAATGTGTGGAAGGTTATCTTCATTGGTTTACATCTAATAAACAATTAAATTGGATCAAATGGTTACCTTTGGTAGTTTTGTGGTACAAGACTTCATAACCTACGTAATCTAACATGTCCTCGTTTATGGTACTCTATGGGTACCATCTGCCATCAAACACCTCTCTTTTAAGAGGGAAACCCAAGGTTCGAGTGGTGGAGGATCACATGCAATGCCGATGAGAGGACAACTTGCCTATAGCGAAACATAGGACAAAACAAGTAGATTGACATTGTAGTGAAAGGCACTTTGAGGTGGGGGATTGGGTATTTTTGAGGCTGCAACCATACAAACATATGTCCTTGAACTTTTGAAGCAACATAAGGACAATATATTGGCACCAAAGTATATCTTCCATATAAACTGTTGTAGTTTGCTTAAAAATTGGAGTTTGCTTCCTTCTTCATGTGTACATCCGGTCTTCCATGTTTCAGGTTTAAAAAAGATAATTGGTGACAGTATTTTAGTTCAAACTTCAAATTAGTCATCTAGAGCTTATGAAAAATCACATTAGAACCTGAATCAGTTATTGGAACAAGGATCAAACAACTAAGGACTAGAGAAATTATTGAATACCCCATCAAGTGGAAGAACATGTTGATAGAAGATGCGACTTGGGGAGATGAGTTCTTCATATAGGAATATCCACAACTAATTAGCATTGATGGCAGCACTTGTTTGAAGGGAAGGGGCATGTTAAACCCCTAAGTTATACTCCTAATTAATTATCATTACACTAACTATAGTCATGTAGGATTATATTGCTTTCTATCCCTCATATCCTATATTATGCGTTAAGGAGACTCATTTGAATTATCATCTTATCTTGTGCATCTATATTTTGTAATAGGAGGTTTACCCCTCAAAGAGGCTTATCTTTTCACCCTTTTCTGTATTTTGGCATGGCATCGCTGAATTCGCCAAGATAAGTGTGTCGTCAGTAGGCTTGAAGCTTTGCCTTTATTGTGAGCCTAGTTTATAATGTAAAATTAACTTCACCATGATTTTTGGATAACACAAATGTAGGAATGATAATTTTGGAATTTGATAGTGGCAGTCAGGAGATAAGTGTTAAGGATGTACTATGATGCAGGCAAGTTATATAACAGTCCTAATTATGAATCTTACATGTAATTAAAAATAATGACTCTTCAAATGGATATCTAAAGTGTATAACACTCCAATATGAGTCAATGTAATAAAATATAATAAAGGCACATTATAAATGGTTTCAATATTTAATTATGATAGCCATTAGTTTAATAGATGTCATTAGGAAAGGGAAGTTAGGTTATGCAACTGCCTACTGGCAAAATAAAAGAGAATTGAAATAAAATGTAATCAAGGACTCCACCATTATTAAAATTCTCATTTTTCTTATCTTACATTTCATTTCGTGTATGATACATAATCTGTTTCATAACATGGTATAAGAGCAATACTGAACCCTTTGTTAATCCTATACTACCGAACTCTATGAGCCTGAAATATTGGAGTCAGCGTTTGTGAAGACATTCAAACTGGTTTCAAAGTGGAAAATCATGTTGGTCTTACCGTGAGAAGTTTCAAATTACTGGTATCAAACCAAGACATGAAATGAAGATTCACTGCTGCTGTTTTATAGATTTGAGAGGAAAAGCATATCAAACATTTGAAGCCATGCCTGTGTCAATTAGAAGAGGTTCGGCCACCCAGGAGGAGGATCTGCACCATGTCCATTAGAAGAGGTTGAGTTGCCAAGGAAGGAGGAGCTGCTACTGCTTGTAACTTGTGAAGGAGCTGCCAAAGGAAGAAAAGGAAAAGATTGTGTGTAATGCAAATTGCGAGCCATCAGTCACAGCTGCCAAAAATCAGAGGGAGTCATCACTTCTACATGCGTCTGTGACCTAGACGAAGTTTATTAGAGCAGACAGCAGAGTTAGTGCAAGTTTGTTGGAGCAGAGAGTATACTGTCACTTTTACATGCCTGTGCTACATAGCCTGAGTTTATTATAGCAGACAGCAAAGGAAGCCTGAGTTTATTAGAGCAGCCAGCAGAGGTATACTTTTAGTCACCCATTGACAGAGAGACAGAGCATTCACAAGCACATTGTGAAATTTTTAACAGAATTTCAAACCTAAGCAGCATGTGTGTTCCATTAAAACAATTTTAATCTCAGAAACATTTGAAAATTTTCATTTACATATCACTGAGTTCATTTTTCTGAGATTTGGAAACCATCTAGAAAAATTCAATGGATATGATTTTCATACATGGAAAGTGGAGATTTAAATGCATTCAATAAATAAAAAATTATGGGAAATGATCAAGGGCACTGAACCAGAAGTCATGCAGCCTCATAATTCAATTGAGTGGCAGCACAGAGATGATAATGCCAAGTCAATCATTGCACTTTCAGATTCTGGATTACATCATGCTGATCTAGACTAGTCTTCCAAAGAATCTGGGGGGAGAATTACAAAAGTTGTTTGGAGCAAAAGTGGTAAATGCAAATTTTTCTTTAAAATTAGACTTAAAATGGATACTGAATCCACTATGTCTAGCCATACAAATGAGTAGAAGTCACTTATTAAACAGTTAGCCAAAGCTGGAGTGAAAGTAGAAGAGGAAGATGCAAAAGCATTGTTGTTAAATAGTTTACCTTTGTCTTTCAACAATGCTCTTTTTTCATTAAGTCAAGTGTCTTTAAAGTCTTTAGATGATACACTATTATCTCTTTTAGCTGAAGATAAAAGGCTAGTTGAAGGGCTGAAGGAAGGGAATCCAAGAGGTGCTTTTCATCTAGACTGCATTATTTGCTGAAAATTGAATGAGCAGAAAAGAAGGGAAACAAATAGGCAAAGAAGATCTTGACTCTTGAGTGTTATTATTGCGGAAAAATAGGTGACATATGGTGGAATTGTGAAATTTGAGCTACTCACATTTTAAAGGAAAGGTTAAAGAGAAAGGAAAACAGAATATAGCCTTAGCAACAGAAAATTTCATAATTGAAGAATCATCAGAGCCTGAATGCGACAATAGAATAAAGGTGGGTTCCCTCTTTTGAGCAGTTCAATATTTTATATAAGAGGTAATCGAAGATGGTTTAGTTCAGCGTGGATTGTTGTCCAAGTATTTCAGGAATTTCAATGATTAAGGAGTTTGAGAATTTAAGGAATTTAATCATGATCACAACACTGGATTGAACAAATTTATGACTTTGGCAGAGCTTGTTGTTTCTTTCTAAATTTCCTTTTGGCTCACCTGTTGTGGCAAGCTTATTATCATAATCTTACTGCAGTCTGTGTCTCAGCTTTCAAAGAGAAAAATGGGTAGATCATACATGAAGGCTGGCGATGATGGATTTCAGAAAATTTCAGCAGCTTGCTCTTCACCTCTAATGCTGCTGTTAAGGTTGGAAGGCCTAACTGTAGTTATTGTCATTCTACCCTAAATATGTAAGCAACTACACTGATTCTCAAGTTGACTTTGATATACCCCAGTGGATGATAAAAGTTGATCACAAGATCATGAGTGAATAAAACCATATACAAAGAAAATAAAAATTACTAAACAGAATCATAAAGATAAATCATAAACACAAAAATAAATCATAAATAGGCAGTGTAAATACTATGTCAAGGGATAGTTTTGTCCTTAGGGATATGCTTATAGGAGGGTTCTAGGCCAGTTTGAAGCAATTTTAACGGAGGAGGCAAATCAGGGGCTTCAACACTTTTTAACACAAGTATTGAATCGATATTTGAAATTTTGAAAGGATGCCAACTTGCTAACTGTCAGAAGGTGGCACATCATTGTTTTAATGGCAGATCATTTCATGTATTCCTATGAAATCCAAGGGAGATTTCCTTGGTTTTACAGTGACTCAGGGGTCTTTCCTTTGGCTATCCAGATCAAATGTGCTTCTCTTTCTTCATTGTTCACGTGTGAGGTGATTAGTCACAGATAATAGACCTTATAAGGTCCACCTAAACCCAACCCCAATGGGCAGATTACCTCCTTTGCACTTATCTCGGCTACAGATGGATGCAAGTGCTGCACAGACTCCTCCCCACCCCCAAGAATAAATACTGTACCTGATCAATGAGACCATGCGCTTTCTCCTTTTTGATGGCCAGAACACTTGCTTCCACAAGGTCACAGAGAAGTACTGGCTCCCAGTGTGGATCTGCCTGCCAGCCCTTGTCTGACCCTCAAACACCCATTACTGGATTCTTTTCAATGGCCTTCAGTGTTATGGGGCTTCTACTAGCTGCTTCCAGTTTTCTCCTAGGATCACCATTCCGGTCCTCTGAGCCTTGGGCACTCCCCTGATGATATTATCTTCCAATGCATTGGCACCTTTCCAATGATTGATGTGGCTGAGATTCTTCTTCACCCTATACTTCTACATCTGTACCTAATAATCACTAGTCCTTTCTCTTTTTGTTATTTGTGTACTTTCATACTTGCCCGTATCTTTATTGTCTTTGGCTTCAGGAATAGCTTTGACACTCCCACAGTATGTCTAATGGATGGTACATTTGAATCCCATTAACCTACTTTTTTGGCACATCATGAACATTGATAAAATCATCTTATGTCTGGACTCTGGAGCACCTCCTTTTACTAGAGTTTAGAGATAATAATTTCACATAGTCCAGTACAAGTGTCTGGAATAGTGAAAGCACTGTGACTAGTGAACTGCATTGTTGTAAACATCGTGATTTTATCACCAAAAAATTGGGAAACTGCGATTTTTTTCCCTGGCCGATTTTTTCAAGGGCAAAAAAATCATGATTTTATTGTAAACCAGCAAAAAAATCACGATACTATGGAAAAAATTGCTGGGCCGTGGTCAGCTGGTGATTTAAGTGATTTTTTTGACTTTTTAAAATTTTTGTATATCTATATATATAGATATACATATTTTTGTTTTTGTTTTGTTGTAATTTTGCTGATTTTTTACCAATATTTATCTGATTTTTACGATTTTTTGCTTTTCCAGATTCCTGCCAATTTTATCCTGATGCCGATGTTTGCAACACTGAGTTTATACAGACACCTAAATTTTGTCATGATTTCAGCTTTTAATGTTTTTGAGCTTATTACTTGACAAGATTCCTGTTCTTGTACTGCTTAAATGCAGAGCGATTATTTAGTTAGAAATCAAAAGGTTCTTGCAATACCAAGCCAGCTGCTTTTAGACAATGATGAAATTAAACTGGGGTCTATTAAGATTCTCCTTCATAAAGCACTCATTTGAGTCACGGCAGGATATTAAAGCAAAAGTTTTTGTTAAATTATCAATTCTTGAGTGTGTTTTCTTGTACATTGTAAACATCTTAGTCACTTTTTGATCTCTATTGAGAGAAATGTCCATAACTTGTAACTTTTCATGGCAGATGCAATTCGTGTACAGTCCATATAATTATTAAGATGTATAACTGTGGATTGTTGCTTATTACCAGATCCTGTCCTACTCTCTAGTTTGTCACTTTAGGCCTACAGTTTATATTGGTTTGGAATTTTGCGTAATGGCAGGCACATTCTGTGGCAAAGTCAGCATTGACCATGGAGGCCTTACCTGAACTTCTATCAGAATCTGCGACATTAGATCCAAAGCTCCTAGGGGTAAGGCTCTACCATATGAAAGTTGATCTAAGTTTTTTGTTGTAAAATAAATTGGAACTGACATTTATTTTGGATAATTTAGTCCAAAGAAATTAATGTTTCTTTTTGGATCTTTTAGACGAGATAATTATAAAGCAGGAGTCATTCTCTTTGTTTTTCTAACACTTGTTTTCTTCAGCAATATTTGTTGGTTCCATGAGCAATTTCTGTATGTATAATTTCAAGTTAAACATGATGTGAGGTAAATTGATGTAAAAGCTTATTAATTGGACCTGTTAGGTTCAAAATTCTAACAAAGTCCAGCAAGTGTAAATTGGAAAATAGAGTCATTCAAAAATTGGGAGTTAAATCCAGAATGCATTTCATGAAGCTAATAGGCATGTCAGTCATTTGGGTCTAGCTTGGGTTGTTGAAAGGCGAAGATGTTATCCTCCTCACATGTTTTCAAATCCCACTTGTGACATGTTTGTTTTTTGTGAGTTGATTGTTGGTTGGGGTTCTTCATGAGCTAATAATCAAATTGGGGCTGGCAAGGTACCAGCAGTCTCATTCTTTCCTATAGATTGGAGGGTGGGAAAAATAGGTACATGTAAAAAAAGAAAAAAGTTAATCAGCATATTGAGAAATGAGTGTAACAGTCAAGTCAAAAGGTTTATGATGCTGACATGGGCTATTGGTTTCATGGTAAAGTGGGGGTATTTCATACTACCCACCAAGGTTCAAATCCCCCAGGGGCATGTTTTGCCCCTTATGGGCTGTTTTGTCCATGCAAAATATCTGTCTTGCCTATTTAAGCAGATCTCTGTGCAGATGGATCGTGGGACCAGGTGCAGGCCCTGGGCATATTTGACAGATTAGATTCCCTCTGGTCATGGCTTGTTAGAGAGGGGGTTCTTTTGTGGGTTGTAAGCTGGCTACATTCCACTGTAAAATTCCCATATTGGGAAAGGACATTCTTGCTACCAAGTTAATTAGAAACGTTTCAAACAAAAATGAAAAAGGTTTTGGATGTTAACACTGAATAACCAAGTAGTGTAAATGTAGTTTTTGTTGTTGTTTGTAACATGGCTACGCGCTATTGCAGGAAATGAACATTATCTTAGATCATCCTAAACTAACTAGGGAGATAACTGTTCAAGATGCAATTATGGAAGTGGCTGCTATCATGGGAGAGAATGTGAAGCTTCGAAGAGGTTTTGCTTTGTCCTCTGCAAATGGCGTTGTTTCCTCGTATCTTCATACTTCTCCGCAACCAGGTTTGTACTATTTCTTACAATACGTTACTAGATCCCTTTTATTGTGATGAATGAAGGAATATTGACAGAATGGATATATACATTGAAGAAATGAGACTTCATCTGCCTTATATGTTTCTGATTTTTAGCACACATTAAAATCAAAATGGCTGCTGTCTCTTTTCAAGTTGAATTTATTGCTGCAACTCTCACATGTATCAGGGGTCAGAGTAAGGAATTGGATTGTCGTCTTGGAGTTTATCCCATTTCACTTTCTACTAGTAATATAATGAATTCTAGCTATTTGATACTGGTACAGTATCCCATCAATAAGAGTGGTTTGATTCTGTATTTTATACAGAGCTTATACATAAGTTAATTATCCTGTGCAATATCATTATAAAAGTTTAAGTATGACAGAGAAACAAGGCCATTCAATAAGAAATGTTTCTTTTTATAGCCCTCTACATCATCAAGCATTATCTGACATCCTAAATCCACTTTTCAAACATCTAAATTTATCCATAACACTAAAGTTCCCTCCAGAATCCCATATGTTTGAGTTTGTACAGACATTAGAGCAGTACATAATTTTCAGGCAGGTTTGGTCTTTATGTGAGCATGAACATGATCCTCCCCTTGAAAGTAATAAAAAAAATGTACAAATTGGCTACAGGAAAGTAAAATAGAGCAAACAGAATGGTTAAACTAAGTTATGCTTCACTTCCATGCATTCTGGCTCTTTGTAAGTTATTGTTGGCACTCCCTGTTAAGAAAAGTCTAAGTAAATTAGGAGTGCCAACACAACTTGCACTAGATTGTTTGCTCAGAGATTTGTCTCCAATAATCATTGTGCTTGTGGATGTAGGGCTTGGTCGCATAGCTGGCCTGTTGACATTAGAATCTGAAAATGGGGGTGCACCAACAGAAGTGCTTCAAAAGGTGGGCTCAAATCTTGCAATGCATGTTGTTGCAGCTAGGCCTTTGTTTCTCTCAAAGGATCATGTTGCAACTAAAACATTAGAGGCTGAGCGTGATATCCTCAAAACTCAGGTACCATGTTTTGGAACTTTACTACATATACTACACTGTGTGCTGAAAGTGCTATATATGATAATTTTAATTGAACAAAAAGGTAAGTTAAAACTAAAAAACACAGAGTGCAAGGTTCAAGCCCAATTTGATCTATGAGCTAGATGCCACGAATCATAGCTGACTCTTTTTAGGACCTTAAATTCGCTAGTCAACTAAAACTGAAAACTGGTACTACAATACAACACACCTTACTTTTGCACTAGCATCCAGATGAGTATCTTGTGACTAGATATTCAAAAGATGTTTATCATTGTGACTATGCTTCTGCTTAACTTTTCTGAACTTTTTTTCTTCTGTTTCGACAGGCTGCTGCATCTGGAAAACCTCAAGCTGCTATAGAGAAAATGGTAGAAGGACGGTTAAGGAAGTTTGTGGAGGAAATTGCACTTTTGGAACAGAAGTTTGTTATGAACGATAAAGTAAATGTCAAGGTATGCAGAGGGAATGCACTGATGAAATATCTTATTGTTTTTGGTAGTTTTCCCTTGTATTTTGTTCTCATTCCATCTTTTATGGATCATTCCTCTAATCTAAGATTCAGACTCGCATAAATCAAAATTGTTGACCAAAGAGGATCAGGAGTGTCTCTCACTAATGAAGTGGATAAAACCTATTTTGTTGGGCAAAAATGGGGACCGAACAAAATCATCATGTCTGGGAAGGCCATGAGGATTCTATGAGAAATTGCAAACAACATGGTAAGATGTGACCTGTGAGTAGTAGGATGAGTTGGTACCAACTGATTGATGTTTGCATTTGGGTTTACAAAGGTTCACATTGAGGTAGCAGGATTTAAACCTATGGCCCTTTGTACCAAAAACAATTGCGCTAGTGAGGCTTCTCTGTATATTGTCTCACCATTACTATCTCCAATGAAGATTCGTTCAATGAATGCAGATGTGTGTCATCGATGACCCCCAAAATTTAATCCCTAATTTGTTCCTAATTTGTTTTGTTCATTCAATGACTAACAGATGCACCAAGTAAATTGATTCAGTATATGTTAAGAGGCATCTTGGAGGCATTTTATGTATTTTTCTCTTACATTGATGGATTACAAATTGATTGCTGTACTGTTCCTAATTTGTTTGATGATGATCCATTCAGTGACTACCAGATGCACCAAGTAAATTGATACAGTATATGTTAAGAGGCCTCTTGGAGGCATTTTCTGTATTTTTGAATAAAATTGATGGATTATAAATTTTTCTGTAAGGTCATATAGGAATTAATTAGCTCTTTACCGGAATTCTCATTTTGTTATCAGTTATTTACTACAAAAGTTTGGTGGAAGGACAGTTAAGGAAATTTGTGGAGGATATTGCACTTTTGGAACAGAAATTTGGCATGAACAACAAAGTAAATGTCAAGGTATGCAGGGGAAATTTACCCCAAAAAAAATCTTGATCTTATGGTTTTGATTTTTGATCGTTTCCCTTTGTACTGATCAACCCCTTTCTTTGATTGTGGTTGTTCTTATTCTGTCTTTTCATGGTCTATTCCTTTAATCTAAGGTTTAGATCAACATAAATCAAAATTGCTTGATTTTAGACTTTTGTGATCCATAATGATTTTGATAATGTCTTTCGGATTAATCACATCATAAGTTGATAGTCGACATTTCGAACCTTTGTCCTGATGATGAACCACATTAGATTGTTTGAAACGTCGACCATCAACTTATGATGTGATTAATCCAAAAGACATTATCAAAATAAATCAAAATTGTTAACCGAAGAGGATTGGTAGAGATTCTCACAAATGGGGCTGATGAAATCTTTTTTTGGTTGCATGTTACCCCTTCCACCAGGGGTACCTATAGCAAATTTTCTCAACAGGGCCAAGATAAAAAGGGCTTGACTGTGAGTTAGAATTGGTCCCTAGCATCTAATCTTTTCTCTCCTTGTAACTCTTTTAATATGGTCAAGCTAGGTTCTAATTTTTTCTCACCTTGTAACTCTTTTAACATGGTCAACCTAGCTTGACCATGTTAAAAGAGTTACAAGGTGAAAAGATTAGAACGTAGCTTGACCATATTAAAAGAGTTACAAGGAGAAAAGATTAGATGCTATTATGTATGGAAACCTAAAACCTATGTTGCACGAAACTTATAGGAACCTGGCGTTTTGGGACGTACCTATATCTGAAACTCCAAAACTCAGCTGAAACTTGACCATCATGTAATCATCTATGAGAGTTAATAATAAATATAGACTTGGTTTTCCTTCTAAATTGTCATCTATGGGTCTTCTTCCTTTTTACTTGCAAGATAATGTGTTATTCACTTTTATTTTTTTTATTTTACTTTTTATTTTTTTATATATACATATATGATGTTTCAGTCGGCATTTCGGCTGACGTTTCCATTTTTGGGAGGTGACTTTTTTAAATGTACCCATTTCAGAAACTCTGAAATGTTTCGGCGTTTCGTGCAACTTAGCCTAAAACAGAGCTATGATGCAATGGAAGTTGAGGCAATGATTCAGATTGTCCATCCATATATGAGGTGTTAATTTCTGGAATATCTCTTTGCTTGTGGAAATTTGTATACAGCCTGTCATCTAAGGCATCATCCATGTGCCAATTTTAGCTGACTATAACCTGTAGCAGATCGATAATCTGACTGGTTATGCCTGAAGCTTCAGCTTGTTATTGCAGTCTTGATCAAGGTTCTTGTTTGCACTGAAACATCCATAATGCTGGAGGTTATGTCATGCAGAGAGTTGAACAGTCAAGCCCAGCATATTTTCACAGCTGTCACAGCCATGCATTCCAGCAGCAGGAAGATACCCTCAAATCAGCATGTACTGCAAATGTAGGCATGGTGTGGTGCAAAAGAAGAAATGAATTGATATGGGAGGGTTCAGATCTGTTTTATGCACTGTGGTGGCAGCATATCCTTTTTACTAGATCAGACATGTGGAGGAGGAAGTGCTTGTTCCTTGTCACATTCCTGAGCAAAATAACAGGCAAAAGGATCCCAGTGCTGGCCAGTGCCATGCAATGATGTATGTGAAATCACAAGAATCAAAGCCTGAAGAGCTGATAAGTGCAGCAAATAGAGCGACTTCTGAACAAATTTTAATGCAGATCTGATTTATGTCTAGCAGGTTTTTAAGTCCTAATATGTTGAATGCCCTCCGTTGGATGATGACTAATGGCAGCCACATATAGTTATAGGTAAATTATGGCATCTCAATTGATGGGTGCTCAGCCTGTTTTGAGTTTTATTGCTATTTCAGGAAGGATGCTTGGTCAATGTAGCCAATAAGAGGGAGCACGTAATTTTGCTTCTTGTTAATGTACACTTATGGAAGACCTCAAAGCATGAGCCACTGCCAAAGTGGGATGAGCATGCCCTGGATGAGGTTATGTAAAAGTTATTTAAGAAATACAGGAAATGGCATAAGTATTCAGGATGTAAATCCAGCCTTTACCAAACATCCAACAGGATCTGCAGCATAGGAAAATGCTCTATATGTGACTATATCTTCTTATTTCAGGGGAAGCTGCAAACCTATGGCTTATGCTAGAGTGCCTCTGTTATATCTACCATCAGATGGCATCTGAGCTGTGTGGGATTTTAGCTGGCATGGTGAGTGTTACAACCCCTCATCCATCTTGTGTTCTTTGAATGGGAATAATGTCAGAGCTGAGCCAAACAATCTTTCCAGCGAAAGAAACGTGTGCTCGAGCCTGAAGGATTTTTTTATTATACTGCTATTATGAGGGAATGGATTTTATTGGATTGAAACATTTCAACAAAGTCCTAGAATTTTTCAGCATGCTATCATAACCCCAGCGACAACTTTAACTGCAAAAACTGTGGAAGCATACAAAAAGTTTGTCCTTGTTTCTCTCATTCAGACTGGTCAGGTTCCAGCATATGCAGAATACATGCCTGCAGTTGCTTGAGGGCTGAAGATTGTGCTGTTGAATGCTTTATGGCACCTTCTTACGCACAGGATGAATGCGAGGAATCAGAAATCCTTCTGCCAGATGGTGTTTGAGCTAGTTGTGTATATGCAGGGGTTTCTTTTTCTGCAGAGCCATTGCGCACATAGCTAGCTGTGTGCTAATGGGACCTTGTCAACGGGTCAAGTGAAAGAAGGGAGATCAACCTACTTTGTGGGTAGTATTTTATATATTTTTCTTGATTGTGCATGTGGCAAAGCCACTTTATTTTTGTTACTTAATGTTCATGCAATAATTAGTTAGTGTTTAGATAGTTAAACTAAATCTAGACTTTTTAGACTAGGTCCAATGATCCCCATTAAAGTAGTATTATTTTAATGTAAAGGAAGTCCTCACCTCTTCTATATAAATGAATGACTTCCTCATTTGTAATCACGTTCAAATAAAAGGAGTATTTCTGTCCAGGAGGCTTAATGAAAATTTCTTACTGCCATTGGGGTTTTGGGTTCATTATGTGATGCATGTTTTAATCTAGTGGGCTTTCCTTTCTTGGTTTCATTTGTAGTATATTTTAAGGGTTAAATCTTTAAATGACTTAAGACCACCACAAGTAGTGAGATCGATCCGCCAAGGGACAACGATCACATGTAATGGGGTGTCAAAGACATAGGTCCTTATGTCCCCTTTGTTGGTGCAAAGTAATCGTCGAGCTTCTTTGCTAGGCAGACCCTCGAGGGGGTTCCCATAGTAAATGCCTGGTGTATTTTACACCATAGTCAATACTTGGGATGAGGGAAGTCCTATTGAGGAATCTTCACTAGTGGGTTCTTGACCTTGCAATTTATTCTGATTGGCTGGGAGAGTGCCCTTCTTTAGATGTTAGTTTCTCCTCCCTGATCCATTATTCAGGGTAATCAACCTAAGGAGGGTCATTCTTCTTCACACCCTCTCGTCCTAATTTTCCCTTGACTTCATCGCCCTTGAATATTGGCACTGGCCTTCACGTCCCTCCATCACCACTATTTCCGTTTTCTTTGAAAACCCAGTTCATTCCTTGGGGTTATTTGTGATCTCACCTTGCTCCTTATTGTTTATGCCCCAATGAGTTTTAGGGGAGCCACTCTTGAAGTTGGAGAGTCAGCCTAAAGAGGCAAGTTATGTTGTTGAGGAAATGGTGGGCGACCTATTGAGGTTCCACTTAGATTGTATGGTATGGGTTGGAGCTTTCATCACTTTAACTTACAATTTTAATGATAATAGGGCATAATTGAAGACTAAATGAAAATATTGTGGCTAGGAAAGTCCTAGGTATTGTATGAGAAATTGGAAATACTAGATTAACCCATGGCTTGTGACTGATGAGGTGACACCAAATGATTAAAATCTGCATTTGGGTTTTTACTAAATTTTACATCAAGGCAACAAAAATCTAACCTTGGGCCCTCATAGATTTTAGTAGTCAAATCGCGATGTGGAGGTGGATCCCTTGTCTTGCAAACAAGGGGATCTCATCCACCAATTTGTTGTCTAGCTTGGTCGTGACCTTAAAATTAGATTATTATCATCATTATTATTAAGTAAATATCAATCTTCATACAACGAGTAATGTATATACCTAAAGCATTGTTGGTTGGAAGATTTTCATAATATTATGTGCAGAACAAGAATGAACTAGTGTCTTTTACTTTCTTCTATTCTTGGGACTATTGGATTTTTGTAGCTATGGTCAGTCTTCATATTGTAAATATAGCCCTTCAAATATATGTGTTGATAAATTTCATGACATGTTCTTCATGTCTTTTTCAAAAGAAAGGATTTGAATTTTTAACTAAATATTTCGGCATTAAAGAAGTCAAGTTGGCCTAGCCTTTTGGCACCATTCGCCTCCTAAGGGAAAATATATATAATATAATATTATATAATTATAATGTCATTTAGCCTCCTCTCCTTGACACCATTCGACCTCAAGCAATAACATCTTCTTTGAAGTTCTGATCCAAGCGTAAGAGGAGGAAAACAAGAAGGGTGAAGACAAGAAGAAGCATTTCCCTCTCCAAGTTTGACCTTGCACGTGTGACATTCTCTCTCTGTTGACTTAGCATGTGTGACGACTTTCAGGGCATATTTTGCAGCAAGTCCAAGTTTTCTAAGACCAGGAGGAGGCCGAAATTCGGCCCTAGCAGAGCAGAGCAGGCTGAGACTTTTGGGCAACATCTTGACTTGATTTGAAGACATTTTGACTAGGGATCTCTTGTTGGTCTATTTGGCATCATTTTGACTAGGAAAGATCAGTTGTATCTCTTGTTGAATTGAAAGATATCTCTAAGAAAAAGGTTGCTAGAATTTTCCCCAAGTGGATTTTCCCAGGGTCTCATGTGTTTGGCTGTCTTTTTATGATCCTACTGTCATTCATTGTTTCTACTGTCGAGATCGTCTGTGTAATCTTCTGTGTAATTACTCTATGATGAATGTGAACACAAGAAAAAAGAACTTAAGGAATCATACGAAGTAATTATTAAATTAGTTTTTATTTGAAAAATTCAACATGGTATCAGAGCATGGGTTATAGAGCAACCATTAAGGGAATTTCCAGAACCAATTCTAAACCAAGTTGAATAGAGTTTGAAGCTGCTATGAAAGGAAGATCATCTGGTTCCAAGAATAATCAATTTTTAATGAAGCTGAGATCTGCTGGTGGAAGCTTTAATGTTTATTATAGAAAAAGGGCTGAAGCCCTAAATTCTGGGCCTCAATCCATCTGTTAAAGGACTGAAAGGCCTCAGATTGACAGTACAAAGACCAAGGATGCCTCAGTTTGGTTGCAGAATGCTGAAAGGTCTTAGGGCTAATCTCAAGAAGGCTGAGAAGGCCTCAGAACTAATGGTAGAAGGCCGAGTGGCTTCATAGATGACCTTAGAGAATCCAAAATGTCACAGTTAAGAGCAACTTACAAGTTGTTTTTGTTTGTAATCCTTTTGTGGTACATTCAGGTCACAAATTTGACTGATGTTTTATAAGACCATGTCAACAAGAAGGCAGGTTACAATCCTGATCTGGATCATTAAAACATACCTTGTTTGTAGGAGCATGAACTTATGATGGAAGATGCCCTGTCTTGAACTGACGTGATTGTGAGTGTACTGAAGATCTAAGCCTCTATGACTAAGGTCGAGGAGTCTCAGGAAGTAGCCAAAAGAAGTTCGAAAATATCTCTGTTTGAGAATAAGCCAACAAAAAAGTCGCCTTTTGTGCATGAAGTCTACTTTTAATTCTTAAATTGTGGAAGAGATTGGACTGATGTTTAACGACAAGTTTGAAGTGTTCTCCTTGAAGATCTGTTCTGGCTAATAGGTTTGATAAAATATACAAATCATATTTCTTAAAGGACTTTGTTTCATACAAAGCACATTACACATTGTTTCCATGGAAGCACATTATAGTGATGAGTTGTTCAAAGATGAATACGAGGCCTCAAAATACAGAACTATAAAGAGATCAGCAAAGCTATAAGTCTACGGTTTGATGCTTGGAATGAAAGGAATGTATTGTCGCTCTAGCTACATACAATGATTGAGATCAAAGGTTCTACTTTAGGAACATTCTTGTAAACTTCTGCGGAAGGAAATTATCACCAAATAGTTTTATCAATGAATATTCTTGGAATTGTATCAAAGTTGTTTTCATGAGAAATTAGATAGGACTTTGATCTAGTCAGATCATAGGACCAGGGCTGATCTGTTCGAAATAAGGAAACAGGATAACTGTCTCTAATGTACATACTCGAAGAAAGCACACCTTGATGGAGCTAGATTGCTTTTGACATGACAAGCTTACAATGAAGAAGAGGTCGAGTTCCCTTTCAAGTTTGAAGACCAAATTCCTCTCAAGAAAGATGAGTCATTTGTAGATCTTGATGTGTCCTTATAATTACGACTACTAGGATGAAGGTTAAGCTCTTGGGTTAGAAAAAGTCAAAATCAATGTTTATCTAGTTGCAATCAAGCATGGAAACTCTATGCCATATGGCTTTTGATAAGGAAAGGAGAAATTGCACATTACAAAGTCTGTTGGACTAGCAAAGGTGTAAAATGAGTATTGTAAACCTAGGGTTAAAATCTCAGAAGTATTGGATGTGGAAACTCTAGGGTTTGTGGATAAAACCCTAGATTATTGTTTCTGCTGAAAGAAGAAACCTTAGTTCATGCAAGGAAGGAATGACATCATGCTGATGATGACGACAAGGTTGATAAATTTACAAGATTGTTGCAAAATGGCAAGATCAAGAGGAAGCTAACATCTCCCTATAATCCTCAAAAGATAAGTATTTTATCTCTCTTACTTAATTATTATTGTTGTTATTGTTAGCCTCTTGTCCTTGTTTCTTTTGCTGGTTTGTAATCATTCTTCCATGGCCTTCTAGTGAGGATTGAAGGTACATAGTAAAGGCTGCCAAGGCTCTAGCATCAGATGAAAGTAGTGGAAGAACGAAGCAAATCTTGTGACAAGAAGACTCTCCCAGTTGAGAGATTTTGTACTAGATGAGATTCGAGCTTAGGAGTAGACAATTAACAAGTTTGAAGTATAACTTGATTGTGCTGAAAGGAAGTCAGTGGTGACTTCCAAATAGATCTACAAGATCTAGCAGCAGATGGAAGCATAGAGCGAAATTTGAGATTAGAGAGTTCTCCTTGAAAGAGGGAGAGGGTCATCAAAAGACATTTGCTCTAGTTAACAAGACTCATGTGTTAGAGGGAGCAACTGTGGCAGAAAGATTTGCTTTCGTAACAAAAGGAGCAATTAGGGAGCCTTAGCTTTAGAGGGAGTTGACCTCTGAGTTCGAGATGAAGGTCCCAGATTTGATTCATTATCTCCTTGAAGCATACTATTGAGATCCCTTGGAGATTTTTGGGATGATGGGCTGTCATTAAAATTGTCAGGCTAGCTAGTTGATATGCTACATAACTAGAAAGCAACAGTGGCAGATGGAGCAAATAGGATTGCTGCAACATGATTTGTTTTAGAAAGAGCACCTAGTTAGGGTAACCAGAAAGTAGCTGATCAGATTATGGTTGAGCCAAGGCTTGTGGCTCAACATGTGTTGAAATACTAGCATGGTACAGTTGGTTATGGCACAACCAATTATGGTCTGAGATATGTCTCAAATAGTGAAGTACAATTGTAGGGGCACACAAATTCAGATTGGGCAGAGAGTGCAGAAGACAGGCAGAGTTCATCAGGATATCGTTTTAGTTTGGGCTCCGTTATGATTTCTTGGATGAGCAGGAAGCAAATATTTGCTGCGCTCAATACTATAGAGATCGAGTATATTGCAGCTTGGATGGTAAGTTGAGAAGAAATATGGCTTCAAAAACTACTTGCAGGATTGTTTGATCAAGTCCAGGTGACGACCATGATGACAGGTGAAAGAATAGTGAGATATAGTACCAAGACATGGTACAAAAGGAAGCAATGTGGCTCTTGTACTATTCTACAGTCATGTAGATTGCTGACAAAGCCTTTGTCCCAGGGTTAAGTTTGTATACTTCAGGGACAAACTTAGATTGGTTGAGAATGCTTCCCTCAGTCAGAGGGAGTGTTGATGTTGTTGCATCAAAGGGTAGACATTCTCCCTAGGTCAAAACATAGACAGGTTAAAGTATTGACCAGGGGCCACAAAATGCGGCTAGGGATAATGGCCTAGAGAGCATCAAGGCTCGGAATGCTCCCTAGGTGGGCGAATGAGTGACTTTAGCATCAGGCAAGCGAGTTATCATTCAAATAGCATGCAGGAATGGTAATAACCTAGGGTTTCACCATAGGTCACAAGTGTTGACTAGGTTCAAAGTGACGACTTGGGTAATTGGTGAATTGCTCCAAGTGATGACTTGGGTAATTGATGAATTTCTCCAAGTCATGACTTGTTGAGCATGATGTTGATGTAGGATGCTTTCCACAGGTACTGGATTGACACATAAACATAGCTAGCACATTCAGGGACAATCATTCTCACTGGGTCAAGTATGTTGACCAGGGTTAGGAAGAATGGCCCAACAAGGACAAACATTCTTCTTGAGTCAAGAGTTTGACTAGAGGAATGGTCCTAGAGGCCCATAATTACTTAGTTGAGTAAGTGCCTTTCAACAACAAGCTCAAAGTACTCTTGAGATAAGTTGAGTGAGCCCATTTAGCATCATGGCCTAGAGTGAAGGCTTTGGATTTCGGATACCCACCAAAAATGGGTGGACTACATAGGGGAATTTTTTTCCTAGATTTGTCTTTAGCCGACAACCATCAACCCCCTACAGCCCCCAGTGTAGCTGATATAGTGTGCCATTTCATCTCTGCTCCCTGAGCTAGTCATATGTTCCTCACCCATCTGTTGAGAGCATATGTTTGAAGGTTATGTTCCCTCACCCATCCGTTGAGAGCATATGTTTGAAGGTGAGTAACCTAATCCTAAAGGTATGTTTTTCGTTGTGAAATTGGGTGCATAAGCTTGTTTTTCTTTGGGCATTTTGGGCATGCATTATTGGGTGACTTGGAAGAAGGAAGGGTTTTCACTGTAGTCGTGTTCCCTCACCTTAAAGGGGGGTTAATCCTTAATCCTAGTCCCATAGGATCTCCCCTATTGGCTTATAGCTTTATGAAGGGCACTACTTATGAAACCCTGATTTTGGTAGCGTGGTCTCGTTTTCCCAGTTTTTATTTTTCACTACCCTTCGCACATTACAAGCCCTATTTCATCGTCTTCCCTCTCTAGGTCCACAAGGCATTGGTACATCCCCTCCCCTTGCCCACATGTTTGGGTCGGGCTTGGAAATGTTGCCTAGAGGTTGATGTAGCTAAAAAAGGGGTTAAATGCATATCATGGCCATAAGCAAGAAACAAAAGAAAAGAAAATAAT
This sequence comes from Pinus taeda, assembly GCA_000404065.3. Lineage (NCBI taxonomy): Eukaryota > Viridiplantae > Streptophyta > Pinopsida > Pinales > Pinaceae > Pinus > Pinus taeda. Next base: position 38,743 of record APFE030565093.1, on the reverse strand, counting down.
AAAATGCAAAAGATGGCCGAGACATTATATTAGCATGTTGGCAAAAGCCAAACAGGAGCTCATCACTTCATTATGACCATCACCCTGGTTCTTAGGTCCCCATGAGTGCCCCCACATCAACCCTTGATGGGTAGTGAACTGCCCCACCTTAAGTGGGTAATAATTCCTTATATCATACACAACATGCTCTCATTTCTTGGAGCCCTAAGCAGTAGTACAAAGAAAACTCAAGGAAAGGCAAAAGGCATATGAAGAAGGGTGGAAAAACAAAGTCCGGGATAACTCATGTGGAATCCCTCTTCCTACATCCATACGCCTAAATATGTGGAATCTCTCATCATTAACACCCTTGAACACATGGCATTTGGCTTTGAGACCCTTGTGTCCCTATCCATCTCATCGTTGTTCACATGACCCCTATCAATTGAAGGATGTACCTAGGACCTGTCTTTCCCTTTAGGGGTTGGGAACACCTAATAGGGTTGTTTATTAGCCACTCCTACCTAGGGAGGTAACATTATTATAAGCTAAAGCCCCAAATTTGGAAGGGAATCCCATTATAAAGTCTCAATGTGCCCTTGATTAACAAGCTTGGTTCACTTAGATGCACTAATGAATAAGTGTACCTAATGGCGAGGAAACACATTGGATCTTATATGTAATTGGCAAGTTGTTTCATCATGGGCTAGGCAACTTAACTGGGGCCCAAGCCCACCAGAGGATCATATTGACACACTTAGAGACATGGTACTCTATCACTTGGTAGAGCATCAGTTCATGCCATGGGCACCCTCAACACCTTGAACCTTCGTCAATTTGTTCGTTGTCCCACATTATTCATGAGATGATGCACTTAGACCAGTGTGCCCTGACCGACTTAGCATGATCATGGAAACTGATCCAAGGCCTAGAGGAGGTTTATCTCAACTTTGAGGCTTGGGAGTGTAGTCACCATCATCAAAGCCCTCATTCAGAACAGTCTGCAGGCTTATCTCTCTAGGAAATCCATGAGATCAGTGTTTGTGCCCCAAACCCACAATGGGGCACCACATGATGACTTGCATGGAAAATTAGGGGCCATCCCCTAATTCATCTTTATTGGAGCCCTGTCTCTCATCATGGCACTTCGAGGACTCAACGTGGTCCTCCAATGACGCTACATCTTCATGATGTCATTAACTCGACTTGCATATGGATGGCTTATTCATAACTTGTGATAGCTACTTGGTCGGCTTGTGATCAAGGTTTGTTCTGAGCACATTATTTTATAATAATGGGGGCTCATCAGGCTAATTCGATTTAGAGAGACTCATATAAATAGAAGTGAGTCTCATTGGTGAGAACTCATCATGATCACTTGGATTCTTCTCTTGTAAAAGGAAACTCACACTTTTTCTTTGGAGACTATTAGAGATTCTTTGATGCATTTTGACATTTGGAGCTGAAATTTTCAATCTTCTTTGGAGCTATCTCATGATTTGTGGATGGATATATCATATTTTCATCTTGTATTTGCAACTAGGTTATACCTAATGTATGGAATTGTTGCAACTAGGTTAATACTATTGTGCCCTAATTGTTGAAAATCGTTGTTGGGAAGCTTCTTGGCTGGAAATTGCATATGTTACTCATTGTATGGCAATGATGAATGTTCCCAGTGGATGAAATTGTGTTCTTTTTCCAATAAAATTTCAAGAATCTTGGGTGGGTAAATGTTAAAGGTTGCTTACTAGGGCATCAATCTTTAGCCTCCTTAAGGACGATTTTGGCCAATTTTGAATCATCTTAGACTCCATAGCTCAAAGGACTATGCACAGGTCCAAGATGCTTCGTGATCAACTCCTCTTTTCTCCATCTTTTCTCTTTTTTTAAACTTTCAGCCCCTTTCCTAGGACAACTAGCTAGGGCATTAAGCAGAATCCTTTGAAGAGTGAGTTTTTGGATTCCGTTCGGAGAAAATTTTGCTTTGAGGTTTTGTTCAGAGGATCTCCAATTTTGGTTGATTTCTCATGGTAATTCATCCATAAATTCTTGTTCCCTATGTGTGCCTTAGAAGGGAAACCTAGCTTGTATTTCCTCGGATAGGTGGCTTTCTTGAGGGTTGTATGAGCCTTGTATTTGATGGAATAAATCATAGGAAACCCTTTCTCTTCCCTTGCCTTGACCTAGTGAGTACCTTGGAAGCATTTCTTCCCTCGATTATTCATAAAAGCCTAGGTCTAACACAAATCTTTCTTAGGTCTTATTGACCTTGCTGCCTACACCTACCTACAAGTCAGTGAGAAAAGCCTTCAACCCCACAAGGTGTGGTTGGTGGCAGGAAACTCAGAGAAGGGGCTATCACACTAATCCCGACTCTCTCCGTTTGAGCTATCTCCTGGTTAGCTAAGGGGGGTGGTCCCTAATGAAAAGTTAGGTTAAAAGATGTCAGTTTCTAAGAGAGTGTTATAGTGAAAATGGATTACTTTTAAGGATTTATGTGCAAATATGAAGTGAGCAACTTGAAATAACAATGTCAATCATTAATATGATTAAAAACCATAAAACTAGTGCTTTATAAGGAATTTATTCAACAATTTAAAGATATATTTGCTCAAAGTAAAATGCAATGCTCTCAAAAGAGAAAAAAAAGTAATCCTGAAATGTAAATAAGAATTGTTAGCACAAGATATGTAAGATACAAAATGCTTTTGAGATAATCAACTTTATAAATCAAAACATGTGAAACATATCTTGCCAAAACCCAAAAATTAGTAATTAACTTGGAAATGTAGAAGAAAGGAAGTGCTAAACCAAGACATCAATATGCAATTAGACTCTAAACATGAAAAGAAAACACTTGTTTGAAATGATTACAATACTTGCTTTTGGAATAGACTTTGCATATGAAAACTCAAACCATCAAGAGACAAGTAAAGTAAATGTAATGGAAAGTGCTCTGGGTTAATTTTATTAATTATTTCGACAACAAGATTCCCTCACCCAATGATATGGATCTCACAGTGAGGAGTCAATAGAAGAGTAGTGGATCCCTAAGATGTCTACTTCAACCAACTTATGTTGGAGGTAAAATTTTAATGAGGCTTGGGGCCTTCCTACATTAAAATGTCTAGATGAAATGCAAATTGTGTTAATTCCCCAAATTAAAATAATGATACATACAAATGCTTCAAAGAGATTGATTTGCAATGCTTGAAAATGGAAGTGTTCAACATAAGTTGTAATTATAATTTCAATTGGAGGAATAAAATTAGCTTACAAGTGTTGCATGTGTTTCATCAATGAATTGAAATCATACAAGTAATTTGCTTGAAAGGATTTTTTTTTTCAAATAGACAATGACACTAAATTGCTCCAATATTAAAGATAACAATGTAGCATAAATTGAAGCATGTATTCAAGTGCTCATGAAACAATTTACCAAGGTAAATGGAAACGAATCAAAGTTTGTGAAGAAAATAAAATGCTTGCATGTAAATGATGAATTGTCCAAAGTAAAGTGTAAGCTTGTAGCTCCAAGCAACAATGAGAAAAAAATGCAAAGCTTAAATGAAATTGTAGCAAACTTTAACTTCATGAAATGTGATAGTGAGGTTGTGTTAATTCCCAATTAAAGCATGCATGTAAGTGAATGAAGTATGATCGCTTAAACCATGCAAATGTCAATCCACCCAAGAGAAGTCTCCCTCTAAATGGGGAGATAGGATACCAAGCTCCCACAAGCAAGTTAGATCTTTTATTTATATTACAATGAGAAGAGGGCCCTTCAAAGTTCTCAACTATACTTCAAGGAGAGTCCTCACAATAATTGCTTGAAACTTGGACACTAGATCTATTTTCTTGAGAAAGTAGTGACAAGATCTCACAAAACTTATGCAAGGGAAACAAGGTATAAGTTTCCTCCAAATGCCCATGGATTAAAGAGGAAAATGGGTAGCCCTCTAGTGAACTCGACTCGGCCAAAATAAGCCTCAAAAGGGCTTACGACATCCTTGGAAATCGAATCCCTAACACTTGCCAAAGGTCCTGCAAACACTTGTTAGATGTTGCGGGAAATTGCTCTTCAAAGTCTGCCACACAAGAGTTAGCAAACAATCCAAACAATGGCTGCAAAATAAGTTAAGTATTAATGGAAAAGTCAACAAGACAAAATGTATATGTACAATTATAATTTACAAAAGGCTAAGCTATGAAAGAAATGAAGTACAATGTTTTTTAAAAGAGACTTAAATTTAGAAGTTCTCGGCTTGTGTGCAAGCTATGTGCCGAAATCCCCTCCAAAACCACTTTGTAAGATAAGACCATGAAGGTTCAAAGAACAAATGAGAGCTCCTTTAAGAATGTATCAAGAATGGGTTGGTCTCTTCAAAGACTTCCCCTCACGCTTGATTCTGTAATCCCAACAAGATGTTCCCTCTACAAAACTTCAATCAAGAATTAGTGCCATATAGATTTTGATATAAACAATGATAAGAAACTCTAAAGTTTTATTTAAAACCAACTAGAGCATTCCATACCTAGAGCATACTTCTAAATCAAATGTCAATGCAAGGTAGCTCTACATTAACAAATCTACAAGAGCATATGTAAGGAAATTAGATCAAAGCATGAGTAAAATGAATTATACCAATGGTCAACAATTTATCCCACTCAAAAAGGAGGAACACCTCGTGAATGAAACCCCAAAGTCTTTATTGGTATTTCTGAAAGTGTACAAGGCAACAGCGCTTCCGCAAGCACAATAGCTAGTAACAATCTTATTCAATGTGAGAGCCCATGGCTCTATTATATAGAGAGTTGGGAGCAAATTCCAATGAAGAATGACAATGACAAATGGCATTGGAGCCAATCTCAATGTAGAAGTGATTAAACAAGTGGCATGAGGTGACAATTCCAAAGAGAAATTCGAATTTGTTGAATGGAGCTCCATTGCCAAGTGTAAAAATCGAATTCTGGCAAGTGGATATCATTTTCTTCTTCCCTTATGTGCCAAATTCTAATTTTATGGTGGAACGACAAGTGTATATGGGTGGTAACCCATGTGGGGACAATTTCCCACAAAAATCTCCACCAAATATTCTTCCAAATCCTCCCAAATGTGCATTAACTTCATAAATTCGAATTTCCAATCAGCGTTGTCATTTAATGCCAAAAATTCGATTTTATTTGAGCACATGTCCTTTCCTTGATTTTAGGAGTCCACATCACCTTGGGACTTCACTTTAACTCCCCATAATTTTCCACCTCATTTCCACAACATTTAGCATGTGTGGATATTTATTTTTCTCCATTTATTTAATTTTTGGCTTAATTAATTGCCAGATTTTCCACTAAACTTAGGAAAAGTGGGTTTTGAGGGTCCAAAACACATTATTAACCCCTCAAAGTGTGTTATAGTAGAAAGTTGAGGGTGAGAGGTGTAATTTTGATTACTTATACCCC
>APFE030565093.1:0-30774 GCA_000404065.3 Pinus taeda | reverse complement strand
CCGTTGTTTCTCTTTCCAAAGTTGTAGTTCTCGGATAAATCTTTCTAACGAGATATTGTGCGCGTCAAACGAAGATCGTATGCCAAAGTTACGACCCTGGGAAGTTGATGTACCAATTTACCCAAACAGGGCCCACAGTTTGGCGTTTCATCTTCTAGGATTAGGTTTTTGTATGTTTAGGGTTTTCCATTGTTTCTCAACAATAAATAGGCCTTCGAGCCTCATTGTAACACAGTTCAGAGGCATGTACCCGCCACATATCTTCTCAGAGATAAGCTACCATCACCCTCGCTAGTTTATTTCCATTTCTGTTTGTAAGCATATTTTAGTATTTTACAGTAATGAAATGAAGAATTATTTCTGTTGCATCTCTATATGTATGGTTATCTCTGTAATTTGTTGCGTTCCTGTTTAAATCCGGATCACTCAAAGAGAGTGAAGAGCCTTTGGGAAGTGTCAAGTCATCACATAAAGCTTCTTTGAGAGCTCCTACCTCATCTCTTAGAGCCTTGACCTTAGGAAGACCTATTATCTTCATCATATCTAAAACCCTAGGTCTTGATCTCTTCATCTTAAAGCCTTTCTTAGAGAGCATGTTAGCTTCCTTGAAGCATCAAGCCGTTGTTGTGTCTCTCCTTGAATGGGCTTGGTGGAATCACTTCATACCTGAATCATTGATTTACCAATCTTAATTGATTCCCTACCTACCTAGACTCCTCCCATCGATGAAAGTCTGCAAAGAGTAAGGGATCTTGACTAAGGTGATAGCGGGTCATTGTCTCATTGTTGTGACTTAGTCTAGTAGTTGTTCCTTAGGTTTCCCTTCCTAGGGGCCCTACTAGATTGTATGGTATTTGGACCTGAATACTCAAATGGATTGAGTGTGTCCCTAGGGTTTCACCACGAGTTAGAGAGAATGACCAAGGTGATGGTGAACTGAGACTAGTCAATATACCATGGGTCAGAGGCGCCAACCAGTGTAGGAAAGATTCTAGCTCACCTCTATAGATCCCAAATAATGTAGGGAAGAGAGGTCACCTTTGCTTTACCCCAATGGTGTCGTTACTAAAATTTGACACTTTATGTATTATGCAAAGGTGACCAAGAATGAACTCAACGAGACAAATAATAAACATGATAAGGGTCTTTGAGATGCCAATTGCTCTAAGCATCTCTTGTGAGACCAAGTCAAAATCTTTTCAAAAGTCAACAAAGCAACCTAGTTTTTCAAACAATAATGTATCAATTCCTCAAGGTTGGTTGAAAGGGTGAGGATATGACCAATGATCTAGCGCTCAAGTAGAAAACCTGCCATCCTCTGGCTCAAGAATGTATCCTATCAAGTGAAGGATGATAGTGGGGAGTTAGAGAATGTGTGGCCCATCATGATCAACCAGCCATTTTGGATTGCCACTAGGCCCCAATTTATGAATTAAGTGAATAGTGCGATGGAAACATTTTTACTAGAATCCCCAAGCAAACAACGTGGCTAAAATAAATTAGCAGTATAAAAAACAAGAGAATGTATACCATTTTTGAAGGACTTGACTTTGAACCCTTCCTCATTTGTTACTCTACTGATATTCACCACCTAATTGCTAGCTATATATCAATATAAAAGAAACAATGAAATGATGATGGAAGAGGTGACTAGAATGGGAGGTTGCCCAAGTACATTGTAAAGGACGGTCATATGGGTGAACATGGATTGGAGGTCAAGGTTAGTAAGTACAGAAAATGGTTGGGAAATAGGATGTGCCAAAAAGTTTTGGGTGTGTTGGAATTTCCCAAACATAACACCGGGTAATTGGTTCCCAACAGTTATTAACTGAATGAATACACGACTAAGTTCCTAACCAAAAATATTTAGTGGAAGCAAAATTACTCTATCTGAATCACATACATAATCAGAATTCTACCCAATCAACAAATTTTCATTAATAAATTAGACACAAAGCTTACTTGGGCTCACGTCCTGGGATAATGGGCCAACTGAGAAAATACAAATTACAAAACTGATCACCAGCTTCTTTGCACTCTCTTGGACCCAACATACGCTCACTGAGAAGCCTCTCTCAATCTTGTGTTGTTGTTGTGTCTTAGCCTCAACACTTAGCCTCAGTTTATAATTTGCCTAAGCTAAGATTTACGAGCAAAATTAGCTCATCAAGTTAACTAAAGATAAGTGGCTTTACTTTAGTTAACTATCTTGTCTTTAGCTTTCTCTACTTTAACTCAAGTACAACTCATAAATTTAGCTTGCTTTACATTCACATCTCATGCATGTCACATGCAACACATTTGTGTTTGTGCAACTCACTTGCGCACTCTGCATGTCGTATGCAAGCCTCTAATGAGGCAAATCAATGTCTTTCTAGTCAAGACACAAGACTAGAAGTGCCTTCTGAGCTACAAAACTCAATGGAGTGCAAGACAAAAGGACACGTGCAACAAACATCTCCTCTATGAGATAAATATGTGTTTTTTGTGGCAAAAGAGGCAATGATCAGATGTATGAAATGTGGGTAAGAGGAGTGGTCACAAAAGGAGTGACAGGCTGCCTATAAGATATCTACTGATAACAATATAACATGTCCTTGTTGATTTTTCAAAGGTCTTCTAATTTGACAATTGCTTCTTATGATTTCTTAAGTTAATTTTTCTTGTGTTCATTTTCATCATAAAGCAATTACGAAGAACATTTCAATAGTAGAAATAAGAAATGACCATAGGATCATAAAGAGAGAACCAAATGCACGAGACAAAGAATTTTACTCTGGGAAAACCCTCTTGGGGGAAAAACCCAACAATCTTTTCCATAGGGAAATCTTTCAGTTCAATAAGAGATACAACTGATCTTTTCTGATCAAAATGAAGTCAAGCAGACAAGCAAGTGATCCCTAGTCAAACTTGGTCAAAGTGTCTTCAAATCAAGTTAAGACGTTGCCCAAAAGTCTCAGCCTATTTTGCTTTGCTAGGGCCAAATTTCGGCCTCCTCCTGATCTCAGAAAACTCGGAATTATTGCCAAATACGCCTAGAAATTCATCACACATGTGAAGTCAATAGAGAGAGAATGTCACGTGTGAGGTCAAACTTGGAGAGAGAAATGATTCTTCTTGTCTTTGCCCTTCTTGTTTGTTTCCCCTTCACTTGGACCAAAAGATGTTATAGCTTGAGGTCGAATGGTATCAAGGAGAGGAGGCCGAATCTTAAGAGGTCGAATGGGCGTCGTCGACACAATAGGGTTGGGACGACATGACCAAGTGGAGGTAGACTTGACAACTTTAATGCCAAAATATTTGAAATAAAAAATTCAAATTCTTTCTTTTGAAAAAGACATGAAGAACATGTCTTGAAATTTATCAATACATATATTTGAAGGGCTAAATTGTACAATATGAAGACTGACCATAGCTACAAAAATCCAACACTCCCTCTTAGCTAGGGAGGTATTAATAATGAATTCTTTAGATGTTCTCTTTTTGAAAAATTTCTCTAAGAAAAGGTTATAACAATTCTTCATTAGCATCAACATCATTCAAGTACCATAATCCTGGTCAGTAATTCTGACTCATGGCAAATTAACAACATCAACTAGTCACCATAACTTTTGTGAGTACCTCTGACCATAATTCTGGTCGATACCTCTGACCTATGGTGCATCATTAGCATCACCTAGTCACCATGATTTGGCCTTGTCACCAAGCTCTACATTAACATCTCTGCCCCCTTGGTCATGTTGGTGATGAAGTCCCGTGATCCCGTCATGTGACGAGATGCACCAGTGTCCATGAACTAGACACCTTGTGGAATGGTTCTAGAAAGGCAAGATACTAGGGCAAAGTTTTTATCAAACTTCTTCGCCATCTTCTCCATCTGCGCAACAACAATCTTGGCATTCTTACTCTTGCCCTTCTTTTTGTTAGGACACTGATTGGAAAAATGCCCGAACTTATGAGAAGCAAAGCATTTAACTTAGCTCATGTCCTTTTCCTTCTTGTTTTGTGAAGATGCTCCTACACCTTGGTTCTGCTTGGCCTTCGCTTTGCCCTTTTTCGCTTATGCAACAAGTCCAACTTTCTCCTTCTCCTCACCACCCTTTCACTGTCTTTTGGTCAAAGAATTTTCCCAGAGCTCCTTCTGGGTGAAATTTTCCCATAGCTAGCTCCAATGAGAAAGCTGTTAACGAGCAAGGATCCCATCCACAAAAGTGGACCATTGCTTCACGCACGCCTTTAGAGCAACTTTGATGAGCTTTGAATCATGCATAGTTTCCCCATAACTGCAAGCTCATCATGAGCTTGCTGGACTTTCGTGAAATAGGAAGTCACGGTCTTAGACTTGCCAATTTTAATGATGTTTAAATTTTCTGGTAGCACCATTTTCCCATTCTCTTTTGTACTTTAATAAACACTGGTCAGAGCTGCCCACATTTGTCTATTGGCGTCCTTCCTTGATATGTGAGGAATTATATGATCTCTCACACCATCCAGAATTATGCAACTCACTTTCGTATCCTTGGTTCTGTGTTATGTTGCTTGTACCAGATCTAAAGGAATTTGCACATCTCTTCCTACTAAATCCCATAGATCATTCACCTTATAATCCAGGTAATTCTCTCCTTCTAGGGGCTGAAATTTTACACCCCATCCAATCTGTCTTCATATCTCAAACTGTTTAATGGTGCCATCTTTGTAGATCAACCACAACCCCAAAACCTATGTGCAATTTTTTTAGAAATAATTCTAATGCTGCAAAAATGAAAACAAGTTGCTGCAAACCCTCATGATCTCAGATCTCTCTTTCAGAGTCTTTTAGATTGCTCTGATACCATGTTAAATTTCTAATACCAGGGAGATTTATTTTAGTATTGAGGGTCTTTGTGCATTAGATTAGATATCATTTTTTGGGATTCAACTGCGTTAAGAAAGTCATTCATCTATGACCATTTCCATGAGAGGTAGTTGTAACTAACTAATTTCTCATGATTTTTGAATAGTCCAATTAGCACTCATTGCATTGGGTGATGCTCAGAGGGTTGAAGGAGTGGGACTGAAACTAGTGAAATGAATCACATAGCGTCAATCATCACTTTTGGGGCTTGCACCTGGTAAACAGGACTTCCTGGGAGGTCACCCATCCCAGATCGCCTCTGGCTCAAGCGTGCTTAACTGTGGAGTTTTCCCCACAATCAAGCTCACTTAGTTTGCTACCTCATTTGCAAAACCTTAGCAGGTATTGTGTCTTAGCAAGTATGAGTGCTAATTGGACTATTCAAAAATCATGAGAAATTAGTTAGTTATGACTATGTCTCATGGGAATGGTCATAGATGAATGACTTTCTTAACACAGTTGAATCCCAAAAAATGATATCTAATATAATGCACTGCGAAAGACCCTCAATACTTAAATACATACAAGTGAAGGGAGCTCTACTTGAATGGTTCATGAGGCACAATACTTGCTAAGGTTTTGCAAATGGGGTGGCAAGCTAAGTGGGCTTGATTGTGGGGAAAACTCCACAGTTAAGCACGCTTGAGCCAAAGGCGATCTGGGATGGGTGACCTCTTGGGAAGTCCTCGTTACCGGGTGCAAGCCCCGAAAGTGATGATTGAGGCTATGTGATTCATTTCACTAGTTTCAATCCCACTTCTTCACTCCTGTGAGCATCACTCGATGCAATGAGTGCTAATTGGACTATTCAAAAATCATGAGAAATTAGTTAGTTACGACTACCTCTCATGGAAGTGGTCATAGATGAATGAATTTCTTAACGCAGTTGAATCCCAAAAAATGATATTTGAGATTTATTTTGTTACGACAATTAATTTATCCCCAATTTATTATTTATTTACCCAAATAATAACTGAATCACCAAAAGAAATTAAAATCAATGGTGTCTTTAACTTCTAGAATTAAAAATATGTAGCGGAAATAAACCAGGGAGATAATCACACATTTCAAAATTTATTTAACCCACAAACAATTCTCTGTCATTTCATTATCCAAAAAATTTGTTTTTTTTTTCGACCCACAGAGATACAAGGAGAAATACAATCTGGAACTTGCAACTCGGCTCCCTCACAATGAATTCTGCCTAGGTAAATCGGCCTCAATGAAATGTGTCTCCAAATGAAATCGTTCTTAAGAAACTGGCCTCCAACAATTGGATCTACACCCTCCACTAACTCAATTTGTGCTTACCACTAATGCACGCTGGAAAGTCCCCAACACTGCAACCACTCCGCCTCCTCTAGACAAACTTGATCTCCTTCCAACAACTCGGCCTTGCAATCTCCTCCAACTCGACCCTCTTGGATTCGCTCAAACCTACTCACACTTCTCCTCTGCGCACTAGTCACTGAGGTACTCGTACTGCAGAGAGAATCACTCTTTCTCGTGACGACTCACTCACACACTTGTGCTCTTTGTTGTGTCTTCACCTCCATTGCTAGCCTCTATTTATAATCTTCATTGAGTCCAAATCCCTAACCCCAATCTCCCCTCTAGAAACATCTTGAATCTTCCTTCTAAAACCATCTTGAAGATTCATTGTCAAAAAACATCTTGAAGATCAACGGTGGAGATTATTTCTAAGTCACTTAAATAATTAAATTATTTGCCCTTAGAAAATAACTTAATAGTCCACAATAATTAATTGACTTTAATTATTGTACTTTTCCCGAGTTAAACTTAGGAAAGAAGACATAAATCACTAGAAGGGGCAAATAATGTCTTCCACATGCTAAGACACTAAGCAATTGTAGAAGACCTTCTAATGCTACTCACATCAACACTACTTGGCACTTTGTTCTTTGGAGGAATTTTCTTAGATGGACCTCCACACAGGAAATGTTCGATGCTACTCACATCAACACTACTTGGCACTTTGTTCTTTGGAGGAATTTTCCTAGATGGACCTCCACACTGGAAATGTTCGTTCTTAGAGGTTTCCTCCCTCCTTCAATCACTTTAAATCTTCATTGAGCACCTTCCTTCCTTTAGGTATTCTTTGGGTTCTCCTATCCAACTTTTCCATCCAAAAGGAGGAGATTGATAAGGCAGTTAGAGATGACATTTATTGACAACTTATCAATTTATTTTGATTTTCCCTCCACTATCTCTTGGCCTCTATGTCATAAGGTTCGTCGAACTTCAACCTTGAGGTTCGAATTTTGGCAAACCTTAAAGAATTTTTGAGGTTTGACGAACCTCCTCGAACCTTCTCTAATCTGATGAGTTAGAGGAATACTTACGAAGAAAAAACATAATGGTGATGGTTGCCTTTTACATTGTATCTCTATTGAGGCTTTGTGAGGCAAATATAGATTAACTTTACATAGCTTAGATACTTTTGGACTTCATTAGTTGTACTATTGGGGTCAAGTATGTATGCCCCCCTGCATGACTTTGTTGGGGATAAACATTGATGAGCCAAAGGAATACTTAAGGAGAATAAACATATTGATGATGATTTCCTTTTGCATTGTTTCTCTATTGAGGCTTTATGAGACAATTCTTGGTCAATTTTGCATAGCTCAAGTACTTTTGGACTTCATTTGTTTTACTGTTGTTGATTTTTGGGTAGCTGTGGGAGATAGTCCCTAGCGGCAAGTCGGCTAAATTAAAAGGAAGGAAATTAAGTTTACATTTAAATTCAATTTGGTCAAGTCAACCCCATAGTATAAATCGGCCCAGCTAAAGGATGTACCACTTGGGCACAGTAAAATCACTATAAATAGATGACCGAACCTCTCATTGGTCACTCACTCATGACACATTCATTCTCTCCCCTTCGCATGTGGGAAGCAGTCTGAGGAAGAGGCCTAATATTTCTGAGGAGCGGAGTTTTTTGAGCAGCTGAATTTTTTGACCAGCTTGACCTGTGCTGACCAAGCATTTTTGGGCAGAGTTTAACTGAGCTTCTAGGCAGTTTCAGGGGTTCAAATTTCGGCCTGTTTTGGGCAATTTGACTGCAGGTTGATCGACTTTCTGGGCAGTTGCAGATGGCTGAATTTTGGCCTGTTTGATCCGGTGTGACTGATGCTTTATTTTCGTCTGGGTTGACCAAGTTTGACTTGTGAATATCAGTTTGTACTTTTGCTGAAGTGAACAATTTCTCATAAGAAAAGATTGTTGGGTTTTTCCCGAGGTTGGGTATTCTGAGGGTAATTGTGTCTCTTTTGTGCTTGGCTGTCTCTTTATGATCCTACTGTCATTATTGCATTACTGTTGGGATTTTCTATGTATAATTGCTTATATATAAGCAATTATATATAGAAAATCTCTGTGTAAGTGTGACATATACATATCTCTCTGTGTGTGTAAGTGTGACATAAGTCAACCTGATTAATAAATCATTGAAAAATAATTATCAAATTAGAAGATCAATTTCTCTTAAGAAAATTCAACATGGTATCAGAGCGAGGCTAAGAGAACAACCAAGAAGAGGCCAAGGGTTGTTGGATGAATCAAGGAAGGTTTGTTTAGGGATAGTCTGTGCCCTAGTTTAGGTTGTAGACCCTGTGATGACCTTCTGTTGGAGCTCAATTTCACTTGATTATCTCAAGCAATTTGCCTGGCCTGTGTAGTCAAGCGAATCAGAAGGAAGGAGCCCAAGTTTCAAAGACAGTTTGGGCTTAATTATTTTTACCTTTAGTTGATAGTTCTCTCTGGAACTTCTCTATGGCCAGTCAGAGACCTATTTCGGAGGTCTGATCAAAATCTGATGTCGCTTGTTCGGCCTTTTGAAGCAAACAGGCTGAGGGCTCCCTTTGAGACAATTCCAAGGCTATTCTCTGTGGCAGAATATATTTGTTCTTGAGGACTACTTTGGCACCCTTTTGAGGCAGATTTTCTAAGCATATTCTTGCACTGTTTTAGGGCCTTCCTGAGGCTCAGATCAATGACATTTCGCACTTTTTTTTAAGGCCTGTTCTTTGGCCAATCTCAAACTGGCCTATCGTTATTTTCAGCCTATCTTTGAGGTTGCTCCAAGATCTATCTTTTGGTCTTCCTGAAACGATGTACTGGGTCAGGATCCGAGTTATCTATAAGGCTGATTTTGAAGCATACTTGAGGTGTAATTTTGGTTCTGTTGAAGGCTGATCAAAGTCATGATTAGGGATGTGTCTGAATTGGTTTCAAGACATGTTTCCAACCCTACCTGATGCAGACTTTTGGTGCATGATATTGGAACCCCTCTTGAAGACTAAACCAAGACTTGTTTAAGGTCTTAGGCATACCTTTGACAACCTTCTTAAGGGCATTTTTGGGGACTGTTTCTTAGGCACAATTCAGGCTGATTTAAGGCCGATTCAATGATAGGACTAAGGCAGTATAAGACAATATTTAGCTGAGGATGCATGACTGCAATACTATGCTTGTGTGATTGCAGGGTCAATTAAGAAGTTGTTGGAACTTGGAATCATGTCTCTATGATACTATAACGTTGTGTAAGAACCCAGTATGATTGAGTGAGGTTGTGTATTGCTGAAGCTTCTGTGTATTGTTGAGCTAGAGTCTGCACTCATTAGGATCTATTGCTGCTACCAGGTGTCTTGTTGAAGAACTTCAAGATTGTAATGTATTGCTAGTACTACTGATATAAGAGCAATATCAGAGTATGCTTTTTGATGTCATAATTGAGGTCTGCTGATCTATGACAAAGTATTACGCTCATATTATTCATGGTTTTGATGGTAAATTTTGATGAGCAAAGCTGTGTGGGTAGTTATCTTGGTCTTAAGGGATTGTGAAACCCTAGAACGAGACCTAGAGTGCTGAATGCCAGTACTCAGTTCATCTTCCTGTTACATGTCTTAGCTTGCAAGTTGAACCTTTAGTGTGGCTGGATAACTCGAAGATGAAGAAACCCTAGCTCATACAATTCATGCAAGGAAGGAAAGGAAAGCTACATGCATTAGCAGCTGATTATGAGGACAAAGATGAGCATTTCTAGATTGCAGTGATTTCTGCAAGAAGGCAAGGATCAAGAGGGAGTTGACAATTCTCTACAAATCTCAGATCAAAATATAAGTACTTCATATCTTACTTCATTGATTATTATTACTTTATTTTTTGTTACCCTCTTGTCTTTGTATCTTTTGCTTGTTTATAATTGTTTCCTCCATGGCCTGCTAATGAGGTTTGT
The DNA here is from genome assembly GCA_000404065.3 of Pinus taeda. Taxonomy (NCBI): domain Eukaryota; kingdom Viridiplantae; phylum Streptophyta; class Pinopsida; order Pinales; family Pinaceae; genus Pinus; species Pinus taeda. The sequence continues at coordinate 20,620 of APFE030565093.1, read as the reverse complement.
AGGTACATTGTGAAGGCTATCAAGGCAATGATTCTGGCAATAGATGGAAGCACCAGGAAGAGCAAAGCAAAGTTGTGGCAATAGGATTCTCCTAGGATCGAGCATAAACTCGAGAAGAGTAATTTGAGTTTGAGAGGGAGAAATTGCACAGTCTTCCAAGTGGATACATTGGATCAAGCATGCAGTTGATGGCAACATAGAGAAGTACAAGGCAAGGTTCATGGTAGTAGGGTTCTCCTAGAAAGAGGGAGAGGATTATGAAGAAACATTTGCTCCAGTCGCCGGATACACTTCTATTAGAATTGCTTCTATTATGCGTTGGAAATTGCATTAGATGGATGCGAAAACTATTTCCTCAATGGAGTGATTGAGGAAGAAGTATATATAGAACAACCTCAGGGCTTTGAGGTACACAAGAAGGAGTCTCATGTTTGCAGAATGAAAAAGGTTTTGTATAGACACAAGCAAGCACATTGTGCTTGGTATTCTCGGATTGATGTATACCTGATGAGTCTTGGTTTCACCAAGAGTAATGCCAATCCCAACCTTTACAAAAAGGTTGTTAAAAGTGAGCCCGTGATCTTGTGACTTGTTTATGACGGGAGCAGAAGGACTTACGTGATAGAGGGAGCAATAGTGGCAGGAAGATTTGCTTCCGTGATAAAGGAAGCAGTCAAGATTACCACAGGAAGCCTGCTTTAGAGGGAGTTGACCTCTGAGTTCGAGATGAAGGATCTAGATTTTATGCATTCCTTCCTTGGTCAAGGGAAGTATACTATTGAGATCCTTTAGAGATTTGGGATGATGGACTGCGAGTCTATGGCCACTCCCATGGTGACCAATATGAGGAAGCTGAGTGGCTTTAACTCATATTCATATTTGGAGGATCCCTCCACGTATTGATGTTTGATCGGATCCTTGACGTATCTGGTTAATACTAGACTTGAAATTTACTTTGCAATGAGCACTCTGAGCCACTTCATGGTGGAACCTAGGCATGTACATTGGCTTCTGGCAAAGCATGTGTTGAGATATTTGCATGGTACAATCAGTTATGGATTGAGATATATCTCAAATGGTGAAGTACAACTGTAGGGATACACAGATTCCAATTGGACAATAAGTGTCAAGGATAGGAATAGCACATTCGGATGTTGTTTTAGTTTGGGTTCTGCTATGATATCTTGGATTAGCAGGAAGCAAACGTTTGTCACACTCAACACTACAGAGGCTTAGTATATTGCAGCTAGTTTAGCAAGTTGTGAAGCAGTGGGGCTTAGAAAGATGCTCATAGGATTGTTTGATCAAGTATTGGAGATGACCGTGATATATTATAAATCAAAGTTGTGTGAAGCTTTTAGAAAATCTAGTTTTCCGTGATAGGTCGAAGCACATTGAGATCAAGTACCACTACGTTCGAGACATGGTACATAAGGGAGCAATGCGGCTCCAATACATTTGTACGCATGAGCAGGTTGCTGACATTCTCACAAAGCCTTTGTCTGAGATGAAGTTTGTCTAGTTCAGGGACAAGCTTCAAGTGGTTGAGAATGTCTCCCTCATTGAGAGGGAGTGTTGATGTTGTAGCATTAGGGTAGACATTTTCCCTAGGTCAAGGCCCAAGGGTATTGATCGGGTGCCATGTAATGTGGCTAGGGAGATTGGCCTAGAGAGCATCAAGGCTCAGAGTGCTTCGCCAGTTAGAAGGTTCTAACAATATTGCTAATGGTCACTTGGCTGGTGGTTAGAGTGAGTGCCTCAAAGCATCGGGGAAGTATTTTTGCCATTCAAGTGGAGTCGTAAATGGGCTCAGGGTTTCACCAATTGGTCAGGGAAAATCGACCTAGTTCCAAGTGACGACTTGGTTTGTTGGTGACCCAGGATTTGTTTTGTTTTTACCTCAGTTAGGGGGTACCTGGCCATATTGCCAAAGGGTATTTGGCTAGTGGGAGACTAGATCCTTTGCAGCTAGTGGGTAACTAGATCCTTTGTATGATGGTGATACAGGATGCCTTCCACATGGTTCTGGAATACAACATGAAGTGGATGGATACATTAACATAGCAGGCTCATTCAATCTTTTCTTGGGATGGAGAAATTGTTCAACAAAGTAGACATCTGAGGAAGTCAAGGTGAATACCTCCCTACTAAGAGGGAGTGTTGATTTTTGGATAGGTGTGGGAGGTATTCCCCAACTATAAGTCAACTAAATTAAAAGGAGGGAGATTAAATTCAAATTGATCAAGTCGGCTTTAAAGTACAGGTTGTCCCAATTAAAGGACGTGCCACTTGGGCACACTAAAATCACTATAAATAGACAATCAAACCTCTCATTTGGTCACTCACTCATGAGTTAGTGACATATTCATTCTGTCTCCCTTGCATGTGGGAAGTAGTTATAGGAAGAGGCTGAATATTTTAGAGCCGAGTTTTTGAGCTGTTGAATTTTTTGACCATCTTTGAACTGCATTGACCAAGCTCTAGGTAGAGTTTGACCGAGTTTTTGGGTAGTTTTAGGGGGGCGAATTTTGGCCTAATTCCAGGCAGTTTGAGTGCAGGTTGAACAAATTTTTGGGCAATTGCAGAAAGCTGAATTTCGGCTTGTTTGACCAGGTGTGAACAATGCTTTATTTTGGTCTGGATTGACCAAGTTTCACTTGTGAATATTAGATTGTACTTTTGCTGAACTAGACAATTTCTCCTAAGAAAAGGTTGTTATGTTTTTCCCGAGGTTGGGTTTTCCCAGGATAAATTTGTGTCTCTTTTGTGCTTGGCTATCTCTTTATGATCTTACTGTCATTATTGCATTATTATTGAGATTTTCTATGTATAATTGTGTAATGATATATGTGACATAAGTTAACTTGATTAAGAAATCACTGGAAAGTAATTATTAGATTATAAGATCAATTTCTCTTAAGAAAATTCAATGACTATTGGGGTCATGTAGGGATACTCCCTTTGCTCAACTTTATTTGGGATTTGCATTGATGAGTTAGAGGAATACTTAAAGAGAACAAGCATATTGATGATGGTTGCCTTGTACATTGTTATCTTGTTGAAGCTTTATGAGACAATTATAGGTTAACTTTACATAGCTTAGGTACTTTTGGACTATTGGGTTTAAGCAGGGACACCCTCTTTGCTTCACTTTATTTAGGATCTATATTGATCAACTACATGAATACCTAAGGGGAACAAACATATTGATGATGGTTTCTTGTTATATATTGTCTTGATTGCATTGCTTTTGCTTGTATTTGATGTTGTTTGTTTAACATCCTCTCTTAGGGGCCTACAAAGGCAAATCTATGTCGTTGCCCATTTCTGTGTATATTGACAACGGGTATCGAATTTTAGCAAAATTAAGGTTATGATCTTTAGCACTTGTAAGAGTACCTCGTCATACTTCCACTTCTTCTTCAAAGGGGTTGTTAGAAAATCATAAACGCAGGAATATTTTCTTACCTTGATAACTACTTGTGATTTTTCTGTATTCTTATTATCTTCCTATGTGTCTTCTTTTATCTTCTTATCATCAAGCAACTATCAAAACATAAATGCATGAAGATGAAAACAATAAAGACAGAGGATGTAGGCTCTTAGCTAGGGCAAAACCTCTCTTCTAGGGAAAAACCCAAAAATTCCCTTCTCTTCCTTTAGAACCAAATCAAATGAAACAACCGAGACCCTTGGCTAAGAATAAGGCCTCCTCCAATCTGCCAAGTCAACCTCCCAACAAAGTCCTTTCAAGATGACAAAAGTTTGCTTCTAATCAACAGAAGTCAAACTTCTTAGAAGTTAGAACTGCTTCAATCACAAATTTTAGCCCTTTTGCATCAAAATTTTGACCTCTACTCCAGACCTACATTTTTTGGCCCTTCCTGCAACTCAAAATCTTTGCATGTGTGATCTAGAAACAAGAGAAAACTTCCTTCTTTCCTTCGCTAGGGTTCCTCCTTCCTTCTCTAGGGTTTATCTTCCATTTCCAAGCCTTCTTCACTCCTTCACACCTCTTTTGATTGAAGATCAAACTTCCTTGGATAGATGCCACAATAGGTTGAATTCATAGCTTATATATAGTGGTTATGTTAGGTCAAGTTCCCTTAATGAGGCTGACTTGGTGGAGGAGGCTCAAATTACATTTTTGACACAAAAATAAATGTCTTCTTTGATACAGTAAGCCCAAGAAGGGTCTAGAACATACAGATAATGACAATGACTCATGACTCAACCCTAGGAGTACACAATGGGTGCTTAGACCTAGAAACATAATAAAATGAGCATGAAACCCATGCTTTATAAAAATAATTTTTCTTTGATCTTTACAATAATTTTTCTTTTATTCTTTTTACAAATACAAATGAATTACATCATGTCATGAGCTAGACAACAATTATGAAGACCGATACTAGTTACATTTTCAACACTCCCTCTTAACTAGGGAGGTATTTGTAATTGTTCAATTGGTACAAGGATTACCTCAATTTGAAGTGTTCCAAGAAGAATGCTAGATATCATCAAGGCCAAAAAATGCCAAAGTATTAATTAACTGTCATCAAGGCTACCTGCCAAGACACAAACTCAATAGGGTCTAAAGTGTCACCAAGGCAACTTGCCACTATAGGTATCATCAGGCTACAACCCTGGTATCAATCCAATTGGATATAGATTGTGAAAATTCCACACTAGAATCCTATTGTAGCAACTAAAACTATTCTCCTAATTGTTAATTTAATTTAACAATTTATATGCTGCTTGCTACGATAGATACTGAATAAATCACACTACAATATACACAAATAAAACTGTGGAAGAATAAATGTTGGAAGAAATGCTAGCAGACACACCTAAAAATAACATAGTTATTTTTGGACAAAAGTCCTTGGAAAATCCCAACTTGAGAAAACCGACGCAACAGATGAGGGTTTTAATATTATGAAGCAGTGAAAAATCTGAGTACAATCCAGATGCCTAAAACTGGCAATCCACAGCAAGAAATTCTGGGCAAAATACTGAAGGGATTTTCCCTTCTCCCATAGGTAATCTCTCACACGACTTGCCTTCAGAAAATTGGTCATCCAAACCCCAACGTGAGCCTCTTTTGCGCTGTCTGCCACACGTGTGTCTCGCACTGCCTCTGATGAAGTTGTTTTGCCTCCAACTGCTGAGGAAATCGTCTCTCCGGCCTTCTGGAACCTTTGTCCGGCCTCTGGAACTGAGAACGATTTTTCTCACCAGCGAATCGATCTGCCTTGTTGGAGGTACTGTGCAGAGCCTCTGCGCTGCCTCTCTAGGATAACTCGACCCTCTTGCTGCTGCTTCTTTCGGATTTGGAAATCTTTCCTTTGGACTCACTGTCCCTGCCCCTCTTACATTGCTTTGATATCTAGCTCTCTCTCTGGAAACTAACCGCTGCTACTTTGGAAATCGATCTGCTCAGAAATCGAATTGCTGAAGTGTATTCTCCATCACCACATCGACCTCCTCTTATAATCCTCTTTTGGAGCACCAACTGTTAAAATTGGCAACTAGGGCCAAACTCCATGTGTGTCACCTTATTTATGGCTGTTGATATTTTTCTTAGATTCATCTCGTCGAGAGCTGTAGGATTGATCTAAAGATAATTCGATGCTGACAAGTATTTATGGAGATATGAATTTATTTCTAATTACTTGACAAATTGTTAAGGTCGGCCAACAACGAAGTGTGTGGCACACATACCCAATGTTTCATATAAATAGAAGAGAGGTTGAGTCATTTGCAACTCATCTCATCACTCCTCTTCTCTCTCTCCTATGCATTAGATGAGCCTGTCTCTCTCACACGTGTGGCTGAAAAAGGAAGACGCAGATTTCTGGTTAGGGCAACATTGACTTGGGTTGACCTAGCTGCAAGTGGGCAGATTGGATAGCGTTGACCAGCGTGGAGGCTTTCCTGACTGCGGATGGGTTGGGCAGCCTCTCCTAGGCTAGCCGCAGTTCTCTTCAGCAACTTTGGCCAGGTTTGATTACCCCTTTGACCAATGTTGACTGTTAAGGAACTGCTACAGGTTTGACCAGACTTTGACCAAGTGTTGGCTGCTGTTTGACTGAGATTTGTGGACTATTTTGGGCTGCTAAAGACAGCTTTTGAAGACCGAGTTCTTCACGTTGAATAGAAGTCAATCCAGGGCTGTTTTGACCAAGTTTGACTGTGCTGATTTAGGGCTCTCTGCTGCTGTTATAAAATTACAGAATTCTGCATTGTACTATTTCTCTTTGTTGAACTATTGAAGATAAAAGAAGATTTGATCAAAAGGTTTCCCCGCATTGGGGTTTGTCCTTGGCTAGCTGCGACATCTTGTGTCTCTTGTCTTGGCTTGTTTCTGTCGATCTTTTAATGCTCTATCTGCACTTTACTTTATGTTTATGTGATTGCTAATTTGTGGCTAATAAGAAGAAAAGAAGTAAACTGCTTTTAGCATAGAACATATCATAATTTAACATGGTATCAAAGCTAAGGTGAAGACAAAGCCCAAGCAAGAGCAATCACCGAAGGCTATTAAAGCTATCTTAAAGAAGTCATGGGGTCCTTAGCATAGTTCCCTGCTGAAGACAAACTCCATGAGAAGTTTGACTATCACGGATGGAAGATGTCTCTCGATCTAACATTAGAAGAGTAGGAAGTGTTGGACCATGTGAGAGGCAGGATTGTTAAGCCTCCATCAAATGCATCCGCTGCTGCTAGAAACAAATGGACCAAGGGAGAAGTCAAAGCAAGGAAGATCATACGGGACTCTATCGACAAGTGCCTGGTGGCCTATGTTTCCGGGTTGACCACCTCCAAGGAAATCTACGAGAGACTGGTGAGTTTATTTAAAGTTAATGATGCAAATCAAGTTTTGTTCCTTAGAAATAAGCTGAAGGAAATTAAGAAGGGAAAAGATGAGAGTATGCAAGCATATTTCTTAAGGATCACCGAGATCAAGAACGATCTCCTATCTATTGGGGAAGTAATTCCTGACAGGGAAATGACACTCACAACTCTTGGAGGACTGCCACCTAAATGGTATATATTCAGGACTACCCTTCTCAACAATAACGTAATTCCTGAATTTGAGGAATTGATGGCCAGATGCATTCAAGAAGAAACAAGGATGGAAGAGCAAGAAATACTCATACTCAAAGGTCATCCCTCTACCTTTTCTTCTCATGTTAAAAGAAGAAACAATTCCGGGGCTAAATTCAAAGGAAATGTTGGACTAAAGGGTGGAAGAAAAGGACGATGTCACAATTGCAATAAAATGGGCCAGTATGCGAGGGAGTGCCCTGATAAAAGGGACTCACACCATGACGATGATCAAAATCACTCTCACGACAATCAAAGGAATGGCAGGTCCAATGGCAGAGGTAAAAGAAATGTCAGAAATTCAAATCAAGGAAGAGGACAACCCTTCAAGAAGGCAAGGAACTTCAGGTATGAATCTAACGTTGTTAACAATAAGCAAGATGAATATTATCTACCAGCGGCTCTCTTTACTACTGCTCCCCTGGACTCGTTGGGAAATTGGCTTATTGATAGTGGTGACTCAAGGCACTTCACTGGTTACAAAGAAGCTCTCTCTAATCTGGTAGAGAAGGAGACCAACCTGGAAATTGTTCTTGGGGACAATTCAAAATATCCTGTGAAAGGCGTAGGGAATGTCACTCTTCAATTGAATCAAGGGAATACAGTTCAATTACAAGATGTATTATATGTACCTGATCTTAAAAAGAACCTAGTGTCCATTTTGACAATGGAAGACAAAGGCTACAAGGTGAGAAAAATGGTGACCAGGATGCCCGAGTTCAGATTTATAAAGCTCTACTCGATGTGAGAAAAATGGTGACTGGGATGCCCGAGTTCAGATTAGAGCAAGGTGTATGTCCAGGATGTGCCGAAGGAAAGCTCAAAAGGGGACCATTCCCCTCAAGCCAAAGCAATACCTTTGATATATTGCAGTTGGTTCACTCAGACATATCTGGTATGATGCCTGTGAACTCCTTGGGAGGATATTTATATTACCTTACTTTTACAGATGATTATTCTCGCAAGACTTGGATATACTTCTTGAAAAAGAAGGATGAAGTGTTCTCCTGGTTTCGGCACTTCAAAGCCTTGATCAAGAATCAAACCGAAAAGAAGATCAAGATCTTAAGCACTGATAATGAGATTGAATATGAATCCAATGAGTTTTATGACTTTTGCAAAGAGGGTGGCATTAAGAGGGAGACTACTACACCATATACTCCTGAGCAGAATGGTGTGGCGGAAAGGAAGAACCGTACGATTGTGGAAGCTGTCCGTGCTATGCTCCATGATCAAAGACTTCCGAAGTTTCTATGGGTTGAAGCTGCAAATACCGCCGTATATATTCAAAACCGATGCCCTCATCAAGCATTGGGTTCCAAGACTCCCGAAGAGATGTTCACTGGTAAGAAACCTGACGTATCTCATTTTAGAATTTTTGGAAGTCCTGTATATTTTCATGTGCCGAAGGAGAAAATGAATAAATTGGGTGCATCTGGAAAGAAAGGAATCTTCGTGGGCTATAGCAAAAATACTAAGGGCTATAGAATCTATGTGGGCTATAACGAAAATACTAAGAGCTATAGAATCTATATGGCTGGTCAAAGGGAAGTTGAAATTAACCATGATGTCACCTTTGACGAACATATGGCTCATAGCAATGTTGAAAATCTTCCTACTCTAAGGGGATCTAAAGAAGCTGACACCAAGGAACCAAAGGAAAAGGAATATGAGACAATGCCCGATGTGGAAGAACCTATGGATCCTATTGATCCCCCTCCGCAAGAGCCTTCCTTTTCTAGGAAAAGGTCTTCATGGCTTAGGGGGACACTTGATGATGCAGAAGGACACATTGCACCCAGAGGAACCTTCTGGGAAAGTAAGAAGCCGAATAGGTATCAGGCATACCTCACCATCATGAGCACGATCATCCAAAATGAGCCTTCGTCATTCGCGGAAGTTGTCGAGCATCAAGTATGGAAGGATGCTATGACCGAGGAATATGAGTCCATTATGAAAAACGATGTTTGGGACGTGGTCCCCAGACCCCATGACAAAGCAGTTGTCACTTCGAAATGGCTTTATAAGATAAAACATGCAGTTGATGGAAGTGCGGAGAAGTATAAGGCTCGTTTGTCGCTCATGGCTTCTCTCAAAAGGAAGGTATAGACTATGACGAGATATATGCACCTGTTGCCCGATATACCACCATCCGCTTGATCATAGCCCTTGCTGCTTCGCAAGGATGGAACCTACATCAGATGGATGTCAAGACTACGTTCTTGCATGGTTCGATCAAAGAGGAAGTCTATGTAGAGCAACCCGAAGGATTTGATATTCATGATTGAGAATCTCATGAGTGCAGGTTGAAGAAGGCCCTCTATGGGCTAAAGCAAGCACCCTGAGCGTGGTATGAAAGGATTGATAGCTACTTGATGAAGCTGGGATTCGCTAGGAGTGAAGCCGACCCTAACCTTTACTTTAAGGTTGAAGATGACAATCCTCTCATACTGGTGTTGTACGTTGACGACCTCTTTCTAATAGTGGCAGACCCTCTCATTCACAAATGTAAGAGGGAGTTGGCTTTTGAGTCTGAAATGAAGGACCTAGGACTGATGCGCTATTTCCTAGGACTAGAAGTCTGGCAGAAGCCAGGGGAGATTTTCCTAACTCATGGAAAATATGTGGTGAAGATATTGGAGAGATTCGGTATGGTGGACTACAAGCCTGTAACTACCCCGATGGAGCTTGACTTCAAGAAGTTAAGTGGTTGTGCTGCCGGACCTGTTTTACGAAATGCTACCGAGTATCGTCAACTCGTCGGAGCATTGATGTTCCTGGTGAACTCTCGTCCGGATATATGCTTTGCAGTCAACGCATTGAGTCAACATATGGTTGAGCCTCACCACACACATTGGATTGGTGCTAAGAATCTGTTGAGATATCTTCGTGGCACGATCACTCATGGGTTGAGATACACTGCCGGAGATGTGAGACTAATTGGATATACCGATGCTGATTGGGCAGGCAGTGTGGTGGACCGAAAGAGCACTTCCGGGTGCTGTTTCTCTTTGGGATCTTGCCTCGATATCCTGGATGAGCAGGAAGCAGAAGTTGGTGGCTTTGAGCACCGCCGAGGCAGAGTATATTGCTGCTAGTATGGCCTCCTATGAGGCAGTCTGGTTGCGAAAGCTCTTCAGTGAGCTGTTTGGATTTACATTGGATACCACCGTGATCCTGTGTGACAACCAGAGCGGGATTCATTTATCAGAGAATCCCGTATTTCATGATCGCTCCAAGCATATCGATATCAGGTACCACTATATTCGAGATATGGTGCAGTGGGGAGCAATAAGGCTCCAACATATCGATACAGATGAACAGGTTGCCGACATTTTGACAAAGCCCCTAGGAAAGGTCAAATTCTTGACTTTCAAGAACGACTTGGTGTCGTTAGTCGACCCTCTTATGAGGGTAAACTATGATGTATTGAGCTCTGGGAGCTCCAGGGGGGGTGCGGGGTACTTCTTGGAGTGACATGTGACCACAAGGCGAATCACCATCCCCTGGTGGTGCACTATGTACAGGGTGAAAGGTTCAACCTTCCCCTGTGACACCTCGTGGCGACTGTGGAACAGGATGATTAGTTCTCTTGTGGGCTAGGATGATTAGTTCTCCGTAGTGACTGTGGAACATGATGATTAGTTCTCCTGTGGGCCAGGATAATTAGTTCTCCGTGGTGACTGTGGAATAGGATGATTAGTTCTCCTGTGGGCTAGGATGATTAGTTCTCCATGGCGTCTATTGGACAGGATGATTCGTTCTCCCGTGGATAGGATGATTAGTTCTCCGTGGCGTCTATTAGACAGGATGATTCATTCTCTTGTGGAAAGGATGATTAGTTCTCCTGTCGAGGCATTCTACCCATGTAGTCTGGGACTCATGGGAAGTACCTCTCATCTGATCAATGAGCAGGGAAATGAGGTTAGGGACCATAGTAGTACTATCGATGGACACATCGTTGTATCTACTGTACTCCCTATGCTAGGATGACCTCCGTTGATCTGGGATCAATGATACTGATTTGGGATCAGTGAGAGTGTTATGACACACTCTGAGACTGACTTTGGGTCAGTGGAGGATGGTATGATACATCCTCGATCATTTCTTTTTCTTCATAGTTCGAGCAGAGTAGAGTAGAGCACAGCGAGACCAAGCTGTGCAGGGCAGTGCATTTGATGGCTGGGATAGTAGCGACGGTCAAACGAATTGCAAATGGAGTTCTCCCTAATTGAGAGGGAGTGTTAAAATTGGCATCTAGGGCCAAACTCCATGTGGGTCACCTTATTTATGGCTGCTGATATTTTTCCTAGATTCCTCTTGTCGAGAGGTGTAGGATTGATCTAAAGATCATCCGATTTCGACAAGTATTTATGGAGATATGAATTTATTTCTAATTACTTGACAAATTGTCAAGGTCGACCAACAACTAAGTGTGTGGCACACATGCCCATCGTTTCATATAAATAGAAGAGAGGTTGAGTCATTTGCAACTCATCTCATCACTCATCTTCTCCCTCTCCTACAAATTAGATGAGCCTCTCTCTCTCACGTGTGTCGCTGAAAAAGGAAGATGCAGATTTCTGGTTAGGGCCGCGTTGACTTGGGTTGACCTAGCTGTAGGTGAGCAGATTGGATAGCATTGACCAACGTGGAGGCTTTCTTGGCTATGGATTGGGTTGGGCAACCTCTCCTAGGCTAGCTGCAGGTCTGACCACCCCTTTGACCAGCGTTGACTGTCAAGGAATTGCTGCAGGTTTGACCAGACTTTGACCAAGTGTTGACTTCTATTTGACTGAGATTTGTGGACTGTTTTGGGCTGCTAAAGGAAGTTGTTGAAGACCAAGTTCTTCAAGTTGACTAGAAGTCAATCCAGGGTTGTTTTGACCAAGTTTGACCGTGCTGATTTAGGGCTCTCTGCTCCTGTTATAAAGTTTCAGAATTCTGCATTGTACTATTTGTCTCTGTTGAACTATTGAAGAAAAAAGAAGATTTGATCAAAGGGTTTCCCCACATTGGGTTTGTCCTTGGCTAGCCGCCACATCTTGTGTCCCTTGTCCTTGCTTGTTTTCTGTCGATCTTTTAATGTTCTTTTTGCATTTTACTTTATGTTTATGATTGCTAATCTGTGGCTAATAAGAAGAAAAGAAGTAAACTGCTCTAAGCATAGAACATACCATAATTTAACACCAACGGTCAAGATAAAAACTTAATCAATGGCTGGGATCATCTTTGGATCGATTCGTGTGAGTTTCTAGATGATTCACGCCTTGACTTAATTAATACTGATTAATTAACCATATTCCCTAAGTTTAGACTTACGAAATATTTAAAAACTCGTTAATAATCTAATTAAGTCATTTCTAGGCGAAATTTCCAGAAACAATTTCTAGGTTTTGGAGATCTCATGTATTCTAGCCTCTCCACCAAATTTCAAGGTTAGAACACATCTAATGCAACAAAAACTTAGATACCATTTAGGCCTCCATGCCAAGACACCAGCCCTCACGGGGATCTAGGTATCATCAAGGTCAAGATATCAACACTTAAACATAGCTCCATATCATCAAGACCAAGATACTCTCCCATACCGGGATCTAGACATCATTAAGGCCAAACTATAACAAGGATCTCAATACCACCCAGGACAAGATGTGCTCCCAAGCACCATCATATGGGCACGCAACCTAAGGTACTCATCTTTTCCTCAAATGAATCAAAGTTATCACCAATCACAGATTTCGTCCGTCATGCATCAAAATTTCGGCCTTTACTGCAAACTTGTGTTTTTTGACCCTTCCTACAACTCAAATTCTTCGCGCGTGTGATCTAGAAACAAGAGAAAACTTCCTTCTTTCCTTTGCTAGGTTTCCGCCTTCCTTCTATAGGGTTTATCTTCTGTTTCCAAGCCTTATTCACTCCTTTTCACCTCTTTTGATTCTAGATCGAACTTCCTTGGATAGATGCCACAATGGGTTGAAGTCATAACTTATGTATAATGGTTCTGTGAGGTCAAGTTCCCTTCACGAGGCCGACTTGATAGTTCTTGAGGTCGAATTGGTGGAGGAGGCTCAAATTACATTTTTGATACAAAAATATATTTCTTCTTTGATACAATAAGCCCAAGAAAGGTATAGAACATAAAGATAGTGACAATGGCTCATTACTCAATCCTAGGAGCACACAGTTGGTGCTTAGACCTAGAAACATAATGAAATGAGCATGAAACCCATGCTTTATAAAAACATTTTTTGTTTGATCTTTACAATTTTTTTTCTTTTCTTCTTTTTACAAATACAAATGAATTATGTCATGTCATGAGCTAGATAACAATTATGAGACTGATACTAGTTACATTTTCAATAGGGGTAAGGTGGTGATCACTGTATCATATACTTACTTGGGATCCAATTCACAGGTCCTAGATTTAGCTTGAGGCCTACTTCTTGATCTCTACTCAATAAGATGTATGCATCTATTTTCGTGCTTCAGCCCTACTGTTCCATTGTGCAATTTTAAGTATTCCTTTGATGTTGCACAATTATCAAATCATTTGTATTATATGGCTATGAGGTTTGGGGACCTAGTTTATTAATAATTGATTGGATGCAATTAGAGAGAGTCCAATCTATCATTTTCTAGCATATGATCTATTTACGAAAGAATTGTTCCTTGGGTTATGTCCAGCTAAGTTTGGCAACTATCCCTTGCGTGTGTGGAGAGTATTTTCATTTCTTTATTCTTAGCATAAGCACCTTGGAGAACTCAATGACATGAAGGGAGAGATACTTCTATCTGGTCCTTTGTTCTTTGGAGGAACTTTGCTTGATGGACCTCCACATAGGTAGTGTTGGTTCGTAGAGGTTTCCTCCCTCCTTTAATCCCTTTAAATCTTCATTGAGCACCTTCCTTCCTTTAGGTATTCTTTGGGTGCTCCTAGCCAAATTTTCCCTCCAAAAGGAGGAGATTGATAAGGAAGTTAGAGATGACATTTGTTGACAACTTATCAATTTACTTTGATTTTCCCTCCACTACCTCTTGGCCTCTATGTCACAAGGTTCATCGAACCTCAACCTTGAGGTTTGAATTTTGGCGAACTTTGAAGAATTTTTGGGGTTCGGTGAACTTCCTCAAACCTCTAACATGATGAGTTAGGGGAATACTTAAGAAGAAAAACAATATGGCGATGGTTTCCTTTCACAATGTATCTCTATTGAGTCTTTGTGAGACAATTATAGATCAACTTTACATAGCTTCGATACTTTTGCAGTTCATTAGTTGTACTATTGGGGTCAAGTATGTATGCAACCCCTGCTTGACTTTGTTGGGGATCTACATTGATGAGCTAAAGGAATACTTAAGGAGAACAAACATATTGATGATGATTTGCTTTTGCATTGTTTCTCTATTGAGGCTTTATGAGAAAGTTATTGGTCAATTTTGCATAGCTCAAGTACTTTTGGACTTCATTAGTTTTACTATTGGGGTCAAGTAGGGACACTCCCTTTGGTCACCTTTATTTGGGATCTGCATTGATGAGTTAGAGGAATACTTAAAGAGAACAAACATATTGATGATGGTTGCCTTTTACATTATTATTTTGTTGAAGCTTTATGAAAAAGTTATAGACTAACTTTGCATAGCTTACTTACTTTTGGACTTCATTAGTTGTACTACTGGGTTTAAGGCTTTAAGTAGGGACACCTTCTTTATTTGAATTTATTTAGGATCTATATTGATGAGTTAGAGGAATAGCTAAGGGGAACAAACATATTGATGATGGTTTCTTTTTACATATTGTCTTGGTTGCATTGCTTTTGCTTGTAGTTGATGTTGTTTGTTTACGATCCTCTCTTAGGTGCCTACAAATGCAAATCTATGTCATTGCCCATTTTTGTGTATATAAACAACAAGCAACAAACCTTAGCAAAATTAAGGTTATGATCTTTAACACTTGTAAGAATACTTCGTCATACTTCAACTTCTTCTTCAAAGGGGGTAAGTTGGAGATCACGATATCATATACTTACTTGGGATCCATTTCACAGGTTCTAGAATTAGCTTGAGGCTTACTTCTTGATCTCTACTCAATAAGATGTATGCATCTCTTTCTGTGCTTTAGCCCTATTGTTCCATTGTGTAATCATATGTATTCCCTCGATGTTGGATATAGGTGACACAATTATCAAATCATTTGTATTATATGGCTGTGATGTTTGGGGACCTAGTTTGTTAATAATTGATTCGACATAATTAGAGAGAGTCCAATCTATGATTTTCTAGCATATGATCTATTTACAAACGAATTGTTCCTTGGGTTATGTCCAAGCTATGTTTGGTGACCATCCCTTGTGTGCATCGAGAGCATTTTCATGCTTCTTGTTTCTTCTTAGCATATGCACCCTGGAGAACTCAATGACATGAAGGGAGAGATACTTTTACTTGGCCCTTTGATCTTTGGAGGAACTTTCCTTGATGGACCTCCACATTGGCAATGTTGGTTCTTAGAGGTTTCCTCCTTCCTTCAATCCCTTTAAATCTTCATTGAGCACCTTCCTTCCTTTAGGTATTCTTTGGGTGCTCCTAGCCAACTTTTCTCTCCAAAAGGAGATTGATTGGGCAGGTAAAGATGACATTTATTGATAACTTATCAATTTACTTTGATTTTCCCTTTGTTGAAAAATGTAACTAGGTTTGGTCTTCATAATGTCTAATGTAATCATGATTTTATGTATTTGATGAAAAGAGAAAAATAAAATTTATTATTATTGCTTTGAAGCATGGGTTTCATGCTCAAGGTCATTTTATTTATAAGTCAAGCACCCATTGAGTGCTTCTAGGGCTTTGTCATAAAGTCTAGGAGTTAATTGAGTCATTGTCATACATGTAAGGCCCCTTTGGGCATGTTATATCATCTATGTAAAGTTAAAAATGTCATATATACCCTGCAAGACCATGTCATCATGCAAAGAAGAAGTCAGCCTACAACTAGTGACAAGTCAGCCTCATGGACGACAACTCGACCTCCTAGAAGCCTATATATAAGAAGGAACTTGACCTCATTTGGACACAAAGCAAACAAGTTCGATCTCCTCAAGAAAGAAGCTATGCAAGACAAAAGAAAAGGACAAAAAACAAGGAAAAGAAGAAGAGAAGCAAGATCGAAGTTTTGGACCTCTCTCTTTCTCGTGTTAGGGTTTCTAAAGTCGCTGTTAGACCAAACTACAGAAGTTTTTGGGGAAGTTGAAGCTGTTGGAAGTTGCTCGGTCGAAGTTGTTGGAACTTGTTGGGTCGAAGTTGCTAGAAGTTTCTAGGTCAAAGTTGTTGGGATCAAAGTTGCTAGAAAAGTTACTGGGGTTGAAGTTGTTGGAAGATCGAAGTTTGTTGCTGTAAGTTGTGTAATGAAAGCTCATCAAGAAGGAAGGTTGCCTTTATCTTAGAGGGGTCTTTGTCGAGGGTCGTAGGTTGTGGAATTCATCATTTGAAGTTCTATAAGAAGGGAAGAGTTCTTGTGGGTTTTCATCTAAAGAGGAGAGGTTTTGGCCCTGGCTTATAGCCTATATCTTGTGTCCTCTTGTCTCTTTGTTCTTCAATGTTTGGTAGCTGTTTGATGATAGAAAACACAATAATAATCAAGTGAAAGAAGAAGCTAATCAAGTTAAGTAAAAATACATCACAAACAGTTATCAATGTTAGAGAAATCATCCAATTTAGCTGCCCCTAGATTTCTCAACACCCTCGACTACCTCTTGTCCTCTATGTCACAAGGTTTGTTGAATTCAACCTTGAGGTTTGAATTTTGGTGAACCCTAAAGAATTTTTGAAGTTCGACAAAGCTCCTTGAACATCATAGCCATTGACCAAGTACATAGATCGAAACTCAACCTCATGTTAGAAGTCAAGCTTGTAATCTATCCTTGCAGTTTCCATGTCCATGATAGAACTTTTTATTTTTATTGATGTTGATATCTTACTATTTTATCCTATATTTCATTTTAAGGTTTATATATATAATATATATACACACAAACATGAACCTAATGGCGAACCTCATAAAAATATTCGAACTTGAACCCCATCACATTAAGGCACCCATAGAATGATGGAGCAACCAAATAGCTAATAGACTTGGGATACAATAGCATATACAATATCGTCATTGTCATTGTCATCGAATAATATTGTTATCTATTCTTGGCATGTATATGCAAGGGAGAGGGGAAAGGGTATTCACAAAGCATTAGTTGGCCATTATGAGTTCTATTATTTTATTTATTTATTTAACAGTCTGAAGCCAAATTATGACTCATGAGTGGTGACTGAATAGTTTAACATTGCAATTGGATTTGTCTGATGTTTTGCACAATTTAACCATCTATTGGATTTTTATACACATTCTTAATATCAATGCAGGAAAAAGCTTTCACTACAAGTTGCAAAACTATTCCATGAATGCATGAAAGAGCTGCTAGTATAAGTTGTAAAAGTACTGTTGATTCTCTAGATGTTAGGATGACATTTTCTTGGCTTTTCAAGCATACTTGTGTAGAAATGCTTCCATGTTTTAACACTGTTCATTCGTCTCAGGATGGTAATTGTCTGTGATGTTATGGATTTATTTTCTCAGAACCTTTATTCTTTGTCTCTAATAAAACATGAGAAGTGAAGAGTTTGGTGAAAGTGGCAAGCTGTTACACCTCCCACTAGGGTTGGATTCATCTTACATCACGTGGCCATTTGCCAATAGAGGTTGGTGCATCCCTGCAAGGGGGCTGTTTGTTTCTTTTGCAGCTGAACTATCAAGCTGTTAAATCAGGCTGGATGGTATATGTGTACAGTGTAAATGGTGCCCTATCTCTTGATAGGTGGTGGATGCTCATAACTTTAATAATTTGGAAGCATCTTATCTATTCTTCAATCCTTTGTCTCACTAGTATGCCTTTGATCAGTCTGTCTTTGGAGTTTGGACTGCTTTGTTTTCTTATTTTTCATTAGATTACTTCAGAATTAACAACCTCGTTAATTTGGGGCCGTTGATTATAATGACAAAGAAGTTGAGTTTTGTCATGCATTTATATTCAATTGTTTTGCTAACTTTTGGAAAAAAGTAAAGTCAGACGCTCCCATACTACAACGTGTATACATTGTTGCAATTGCTTCTATGTTTGTACTCAATGGTAAATAAAATGCATGCAGTTCTTGTATGAGATTATCAACTAAAGTCTGTTGTGCTTATTGTAGTCTGTACTTGAGGACCTATCAAAGGAGGTTGGACAACAGATCAGGGTGGGAAGTTTCCTTCGAGTGGAGGTTGGTGAAGGCATCCAGAGGTAAAGTGTCAACGTAGCTGTCTTTCATTGTTAAGCTAGTGAAATATGACATCAAATATTGTGCTGTTTCTGTGAAATTACTTTACAACAATTTATATGTTGAACTAGCTGTTTCCTTTATAGTTTAAAGGGTGTTGGTCTGTGAGAGTTGGGAGGGATTCTATTTTACATTTGAGATTGAAAAATTTTAATTTCCAAGGTATCTACTTGTCCATGTCATGCAGTTTAAATTAGGTAATAGTAATGCTGTTATATGTATGGGAACGTGGACTCTGGAGTTAAGATGAATTGGAATTTGGTGTCAAATGTCAAATTTAATTAAATGGATCAACATAGCTTAGTTTTACACATATGGGTACATTCAGTCCTAGTTTCAAATTATGTCATTTTTATTTTCTTGAGACTAGTGACTTATAGTTCCAAAATTTACCATTGTTGTAGAGATGAGCTAGCTGTGAAATTCTTGTCATCTTGTTGTAGAGATGAGCCCATATTCTTTTACACATATGGGTACATTCAGTCCTAGTTTCAAATTATGTCCTTTTTACTTTTTGAGACTAGTGACTTATAGTTGTTCCAAAATTTGCCATTGTTGTAGAGATGAGCTAGTCGTGAAAATCTTATCATCCTGTCTTATGAAAACAATTACTCTTGTGTTTTTGATCATCACCCCTTTTGCTTAGCCATTTTCAATTCACAAGATAAGGCCCAAAAGAGATGAGGAACACATATTTGTAGATGTTTTAATTCTGGGTGAATTGACTTAGTACATGTTTGCTTGTAAGAGGGAACTGTCTGACAAAAGCTGTCAATGAACTTAGTATTGACAGTGGCTGCACATAACAAAGTAAACTATTTGCCATGTTAGCCATAAATTCTCCTTGGATCCAGTATTTTGTAATAAGGTGGATGTCACTTTGATAATTAATAAAGTATTTGGTTGATTAATGACTTAGCATATTGTTAATATATGGGAACTTTCCCAAGTGTGGTTGATGATGCAGTTGGCAGTTGCAGAGTAATGAAGCAACTGTCTTTCAATGGACCATTGTCATTAGACCAACTGTTAGGATAAACTGGACTAAGTAAAAAAGCGAATGAGTGATATCCATTTTATGTCAACAATGGTGGCTTTTGGGCCAATGGTCTTGGTATCTCATGGTATCATCCCCATGGATTGCAAGTAATTGATCTCTTATGTAAAATTCCAACTAGGAAAACTTTCCAAATGACTACTAATTTCTGAGTTTTGTTTTCAGTGAATTTTTCAGCTAGACATTTCATCAAACATGCCGCAGGCACAATGCTGTAGGTGTTACTGGATAGTTTAATTTTCTCACACAGTGGGTTTCAGTAGATTAATGTCTCCAAATGAAATTCACAGCCTCAGCAGGCAATTTCCATAATGATGAACAACTCAAAACTGAGCATAAAATATACCTCTTCTATAATCTATTCAACATCAACTCACAAATTATAGATCATGGATTTCTTTTACATTTAGCACATTACAAAAGTAGATAGCAGTGGTAAACTCATAAATAATTACACAGTGAAACCTGGAATGAGAGAGTGAGCTGGATAGTCCACTTTACACGTTCAGTGAAATTTTCAACTAGACATTCCATCAAATGTAAAAATTTTTGTTTTCCCACCCCGGTTTTCAGTTTCTCCTTATTTCTCCCATGTAGTTAAATGCTCTTTCCCATAAACATATATTCAACATGCTGGGAAAAATAAATTTGCTGAAAACACAAATTCTGGAAAATTTACAGAATGCTGGAAATTGCAGAAATAAAAATCAGCAGTAATAAACAGCGATTAAAACACATTAAAACACTGATATTTTTGGTCAACGTGACCCTGAAAAAACCCCCTACAACTCTTGGGGAAAACCAGTTTGAGAGCTCTTCTTTATTTTTGGAAAATGCCTTTTACAGCAAGAAAATATTCAGCAAAAAAAATTTCCAGCAAGCAAACTTATCTGTTTTCAGCCCAACAGACAACCTGGAAACTTGTTGTACGTGCGGTACGAACCGTATGGATGTACGGACGATCGTACGGACTGTACGGACAGACCTCGGTTTCTGTGCCGAAATTTGTCCCCTCGAAATTCGTGCCCAAAAATCAGTTTTTCTCTATTTTTCAGCAAAAAATCAGCTTTTTCTGCTTGTTCTTTC
>APFE030565089.1:0-67852 GCA_000404065.3 Pinus taeda | reverse complement strand
ATGTACCATTGATTTTCCTTCCCTTTTTCATATAAGGTTATACCACATCTTTCTGGTTGTGGTTCTTTCATTCTCCATGTTTTGATATTTGAGGCTTGCTCCTTCTGAGTTGCTTGCCGAAACTTGCTCTTGCATTCAGAATCTTCATGACCAAAATTATTACAAATACAACATTTTATTTCATTTTCAAGAGTAGAAAAGTTATTGTAGGTAATTTTCATGATTCCAGTCATACTCCTCTACTTTTGAGTTTCTCTACTCATGATAGTTTTGTTGGCAACACACTGAGCTGCTTTGTGTCCAAAGTTGTGACAAGAGAAACATTGGCCATTGAAAAAATTCCTGCGATTATCAACCCTGCAGACCGAACGATTGTAGTTTTCATTGACATTCATTCTTGAGACCAATTGAGAATGATTTACCTGTGGTCTATTATAGCTTATGTTTATCCTTGAAGTAGATTGCCCTTGATTTACTTGGTGATCTTTGTTCATTCTTGAAGAAAAATGTCCCCGATTTACCTGGTGAGCAGCATTATGCCTTTGCTATTGATTGCAATTTGTTCACTTCTCCTTGCTGCATCAATATAACTTTTGGAGGTGGATGACTTCTATGCTTGAGATGCTTCTTCATTACATCCCAGACCATTCTTGATTAGTGGAGAACGCTGTACTTTGATAATCTCATCTAATGTTTCAGATCCTTTAACAAATCTAAGATTAAGAGCTCTAGTTTTCTCAATCTCTTTTCTAAGTCCCACTATTTCACATTCTAACTTTTCATGATTTTTTTCACTTTCAGCCAGTTGGAATTGCAGAGTATTCTCTTCTAAATAAATTTTGAGTTTATAAATATCTTCATAAAGACCTTCTTCATCTATAGCATCCATGAAATCATCATCTTCAAAAGCCATTAAAAGCCTATACTTATTACCTTGTTCATCTTCATCACTATTTGAAAATCCATCACTGTCTTCATGAGTGTAATAGCTTTTGTTATTTACATTTTGTTTCTTGTTCCATCTAATAGGTTCCTTACCTTTATGAGGACACTTGGCAGCATAGTGACCGACTCTTCCACAAGCAAAACATTTGAAAGGTAGCTTACCTCTGAATCTTCCAACACCCCATTGAAGGTTCTTGACAAAATTTGATTCTTGCTCTTCTGCTGACATATGTCCTGAGTCATAAGAATCTCCTTTTCCTGAGGCCTTGAATGCGGCTTCTCTTTTGTTTGATGGTCCCCCTTTCCTCATTTCATAAGCGGTTAGAATTCCGTGTAGTTGCGACATGGTAATTTTCTGTAGATTCTCCTTTTCTTCTATTGCAGAAACTTTTGAATCAAAATTAGAAGACAAAGATCTCAGAAACCTTTCAACCACAATAGCCTCTTTTATTTATTCACCCAAAATTTTCATACAATTAACAATCTCATCTATGCATAGGAAATAGCTGGCCACACTTTCATCATTGTACATTATGAGATTTTCATATTGAATTCTGAGGGTTTGAAATTTTACTCTTTTTACCTGTTCATCTCCTTCATAGCTCAGAACGATCTTGTCCCATATTTCTTTTGCGGTTTGATAATGCATACACTTGATGAATTCTGATTGAGATAGACATCCTAATAGTGTATTGATAGCCTTTGCATTAGTTTCAAACTGCTTCTTCTCAGTCAGATCTGTAGGAGTTGCTGATGAAAAGTGTACCGTGTATCTATGATATCACAGACTTCTATGCCAAGAGATTGAATATAGGTTGTAACTCTTACCCTCCAATAGACGAAGTTGGTCCCATCAAAAATTGGTGGCCTGCGTGATGCTTCTCTCTCGTAGTTGCTCATGATGATAGATCTTCCTTCAAGCGATCAAGCTTCTTCTGAAGGACCCGCTCTGATACCAATTGTTGGAAATAATACTGAGAGGGGGGGTGAATTAGTATTATCTAATCAATTATTTTCTTTTTCAAACCTAGAACATATACGCTACTTCAGTTAGAGAAAACCATGTATATATGCAACTACAGATAAGGAAACCTACGTATACCATACAGACTTATAATTTAGAATATTCTATAGATGTTGAACATTAATCTGTGCATCAGGATCATATAAACATTAACTAGTGACAAAAAAATAGAGCATAAGGCAATCACACACAAGAACACAAGATATAAGGTGGAAACCCAATGTGGGTGAAAACCACCTGCTGCTATATGTCTCTATCTTTTCAATTAGAAACTTCTTTTTACCATGATTATGTACTAGTGCAGTCCTTTACCAATACGCAGGCTGCTACCTGGAGAGAGCTACAACCCTCTCTCGTTTTCCAACTTCTCCTAGAAGGGATCTACAACCCCCTTAGTCCTTGTACTAGTTGAGATACTAGTACGCAGGCTACTACCTGCAGAATACTACAACTTTTTCTTCCTTCCAGGGACCACGTTTCATAAATTTTTAGACTGGATCCACAAATAACATCAATCAGACATCAAGAATTTCTGCATCAACCAATCACCTTTTCACCAATCAAACTGAATCAAAATAAACACTTCTCTGACGACTGTACCTAGATCATAATAACAGTAATCACACCCCACTTCTAAACCCAGAACACTGTAGCAATAAACAGAAGCAGCTAGAACATTAATCAAGTGATGTACGCTACTTCACTATTTAGAAACCTGCGTACAGATCTATAAATTCATTCTTTCAAACATTCAGATATTAGTTAACCCAAATTATCAGATTTATAAATCAAGCGTGCGCCACATATCACAGATCAAAATCATATAGAGATACCACTATTCCAGCCTTCAGATTTTGACCTATCAATAGAACTTATCCTTCTCCTTGCACTCAGGTTCCTTCTTCATTCAGATCCAGATCTGCACCATAACCCAATCACAGTATTCCAAATCTAGCACTTTATCAGATATTCAATAATTCAGAAGATGCCTTGCCAAATGATTCTCCTTCCTCTTTATAGCCTTAGGCCTTTCACAATACCATGGACCAAAAACCATAACAATTCAATACCATGGACCCAATACTTGGGATCAACACTTTTGGATCCAATACCACGGACCAAAACCATAAGATCAAAAACTGTCAGACTAATACCATGAAACAACCATAAGATTTCCCATGTGCATGTGCTTTTCTCTGCATGAAAGTGCATGAACTTTTCTATGCATGAAAGGAACTTTTCTCTAAATGAAAGTGCGTGAACTTTTCTATTCATGAAAGGCACTTTTCTCTGCATGAAAGTGTGTGAACTTTTCTCTGCATGAAAGTGCGTGAACTTTTCTCTTCATGAAAGGAACATTATTTTTTTGCATGAAAGTGCGTGAACTTTTCTCTGCGTGAATGTCTATGAACTAGAAAATAGAGTTTCTGCACTATAATTTATCGTCTGAGACGAGTGGGTTGCCATCACGTACAACATATGTATCATAATGCCAACAACCATATCTTCCTCAATTAAGAGGAAGAGATAGAAACAAAATTCTTGTCTTCACTTTGGAAGAAAGAGCAGAGAATTAGGTAATCATCTGGCATTTGATTCTCTTTAAGGATGTGTAGGGAATCCAAGATAAGAGTGGGAAAGAGGACCATTATTCTTTGAGGGTTGGGAACCCAAGATAAGAATAGCCCTAGAAGGTCACACACAGTGAGCACCCAACTCAGTATGTACCTTAGCAGACAACGATAAAAGTGTCTATGTATCATTGGTCTCGCCAAAATTGTTCTTTGATCTTATGACTATATATAGACTATATAAAAATATTATAAATTTGAATATTTTTACAAAAATATCTCCAAACATTTTATAGATTTCATATTATGGACTAGTGGGATTCGTCAAGGTTTCTAAACTTTATGATAAATTTTCACCCTTAAAATTTTCCTTGGGCATGTTACACCATGTATATTTATGTAGTAGAGTCAAAGATATCCCTCAAAGAAAATTCACAAGTCTTCTTGATACAACGACGTCACCTAAGAAGCTAAATTGAAATCAGTGAGAAGGAAGATGAGTTAATGGTGAAATTAAAATGAAGAAAGGAAGCCTTTAGTACAGTGAAGAAAGATGAAGAAACACCAAGCCTTGGAAGTCTGTTCTAATGGTGAACTATAGTCACACGTGTGAGAAAAGGAGGGCTATCTACGATTATTACAACAACACTATCATGGTTACATATCTCTCAATGTTTTTGCTAGAAACTTAGGCCTATAAGGCCTCCCACTAAACCGAGGAAAATACTCTCTCAAGAAAATAATGAAGGAGAAAAATACATAATGTAATCAGTCACACATGTGAAGAAACTAGAGCTGATGTGTTGTCATATCAAGTTTGCAACTACACATGAAGAAGGAACTCAATTGGAGAAGAGGAGGGTATCCTCATATGTGAAGGAACTCAATAAGGATTAGAGATAAGTATCTCCTCTACAGCAAGAATAATAAGGAGTATCACTAGTTGCCGGAAGAAGAACGAAGTGCTGGAAGAAGGAGGACAAAGTGCCAGGAAATGAAGAGTTGGAGAAAGGAAGGACTTGACTTGTGCTTGGAGGATATTCTTGGCAAGGGTCTAGGGTTTGACATTGATCAATATAATATTCAATAAGAGAAATTTGCTAAAGGGTTTTCCTCTCTAAGACCGAAAGGTTTTTCCCTAGCAAAGAGCCAATATCTTGTGTTATTGTTTCTTGTGTTTTGGTAGTAGTTTGATGAAGTAAACATCCATATAATAATAATAAGAGAAGATGATCAAGCTAACAATAAAATTTTAAAAGTTCTTCACAAATTGTTATCAAGTTTAGAAGATCCTAATATCTCTAATTTCCCTAGATTCTTTATCACAATCCCAATCAACAACTTAGAGCTTCTTAAGCATTCTCTCTCCCCATCAATTTGACGATCAATTGGGAAATTTCCTCCTAGATAGTCTGAGAAATGTTGACCCATTACCTTTGAGTTGAGTTCTCTACCCTTTGCTAGATATGAGAGCCGCCATATTCCCAAAAGTAAGCTACTTGTCACTTGCTTCAAGCACATTGATGTGACATTACAATTGGAGATTCACCAACTGACAAGGGACTTGTAGGGGTGAGAGTTTCATGAACAAATAGAGACAAAGATGGGGAAGTCTAAGAACAAAGTCAAGTGGGAGATAGAAAGAGAGTAATCAAAGGGGGTGTGAAATAATGAGAGAAAATGCTTTAAGGGATAGATAAGGATGGGGGTTACTGTAATGATTCAAACTCTGGTTCACTGATATAACCTGAAAATGGACCAAAGACCAAGTTTGAAACCTTACTAAGAACATGTAGAATAGAGATAGCTAGTTCATGAGGACACACTAAGGAGAGATTAAAATAGAATCAGAAGAAGCTTAGTACAACATTATGGGGAGAATTTCCCGTTGAGAAATTAGTTGAGGTAGGAAACCATTACACCTATTTAGATTCCAAAAATCTAATAGAATAAAATAAAGGGTAGTGAATTAGAGGGGAATTCCTATCGAGAGTGATTTGATTATAGGTTGCAATTTTTTGAAGCTGTGGAGAGTAAACGAGAAGATTATAAAATAAGGAACCCAAGACATAGTAATGTACAAGATACTTGAATAGGATGATTAGAGTAACAAGAGTAATGAGAAACAATATAACCATGGCAACCAATAATATTCCTTTCTATCAAACTAACCATGATGATAAATCCCTCTATGTGTGGTGCATCATCCCTCTACTTACCATGAGTTTCTACTTGAGTTCAAAATGGATATTTTGCATAGGATATTTAGCATCAACTAGACGTTACCACCAACAATGACTTCCCATGTCTACAAATTATTGAATTGATAATTGGCCCACAATTAAACAAAAGTTTCTAATTGATTTCAAAATGAATATTTTTCGTAGGAGATTTAACATGAACTAGACATTACCATGAGCGATGACTTCCCGTGTCTACAAATTATTGAATTGATAATTGGCCCATGATTAAAAAAAATAATAATCACAATCCTATAATGGAGTTATGGCTAAATTATACCTAGAGAGTGTGCGGTCACATCCTTGTTCCTCGATGCTTGATGGCCATAAACCTAACTCACATGTTGGGGATATAACACTCCATTTAAAATAATAAAACTATTATTTTTTTTCCAAGGAAAAAATCAAACTTTTTATTACGATTTATAAAACTTTACATAGTATATGTAGTTAAGAATTTAGTTAACTGTATGACTTTATCAAATCATAGAGTTGTTCCGAAATGGTAAGTGATTGTCCTCGAACTCTACCATCTCACTTTTACTGGAAAAGATTCATTGGTCCTTTTATCCCATGCCTCCTCAGTGAGGAAAACAACCCAAATGAGATAATGAACCAGTTGTCAGTGACAATCCATCAAAGAGATAAAAACCAACAAAACATATAACAGATGCATATCAAAGTCTCAAAAAGTATGTTATGAGCCATTCTTGGGCCTCCTCATTAAGGAAAACAACCCAAATAGGAGTGGGATCAGCTATAAGTTAAAATGATTTTAACTAGATAATTGATAATGTTTTATAGATTCCAAAAAAGTAAAGGAAATTTTTTTTGTTGTGTACGTGTAGAAATTGGAAATCAAAATAACTGTCATAAACATTGATCATATGCTGAAAACAGTGTAAACATTATGCATATGGTGGTTGATCCGACACACAGATCTTCTCCCGATCTGCTTCCTCTATCCTCCAACTATCAATACCCTGTTGTAGACCTGCTTTAGAAAGATGGTCTACTGTGTTATTACGTCCCATGTATATTTGACATAAAGAAAAATCATTTAAAAATAATTTTAAATGTTTTGCTTCGTCTAATAATGGGGATAATATGTAGTTCTGACATCTTCTCACACCGTTGAACCATTTAATGATATTGATAGAATCCCCAAAGATCTAAAACGAGTGTATGCTCAGGTGCGTAAGCCAAGATAGGAGAACTTTTAAGGTAGATAGTTTTGTGAAGTTATTGGTTTGAATCACCAAGCCCACATAGGCTTTGAGGATTCTATGCTCATTTAGGTGAATCACCGATCTGGCTCCACATTTGTTGTTTTGATTAGATGCCCTGTCAAAAGAGGCAGATGGGGTTGCTTCCCTTATTTGTGCCTCTCTAATAGGTTGTGGAGTTTCTTCCTGGATTGGCTCGGGAATACTTGAGTAAATTGTTATGCATCCTACCATGGTATTCCCAGCCAAGGGGTTTTGTTCTTTAAAGATATCATGGTTTGGAGCTAACTAGATACTCCATGCAATGATTAGAGGTAGATTCCTCAAATTTCCTTTTGGATGATCCTATCACCATTTATTCCATACTTATGCTAATCACCCCCCTTTCCAGGTCACCCTCTTTTCGATCGGTTTCTCTGCTTCCTTCCATACAACCTTTGTGAGTGGGCATTCTAAAAAGAGATTTTGGATTGTTTCTACATAATTTTTTCATAAGGCTTATCTCCCTGGGCCTAACTTGTATCTCCTCTATAATGTATCCGAAGTTGGCACTTTATTTCGGAGGATGCACCGAAAGGACATCCGGGATTTGGCTGGACATTGTAGCTTCCATAATAAGCTAACCCACCATTCCCCCATCCTTTTCTTTACATGAGAAATTCATAGCCCTATTTAGGAGAATAAGAGCCCATGGCCACATGTGCCCATACCAGTTGATTTGGTTTATCTTTTAGTCTGGCATTAGACCTGGATAGTTCCTTGATGAAATTGCACCATTCCTCTCTCCATCGTTGATTAAGGTTTAAGTCAATCCTGGTTAACCAAGCTTGTCCCCATATGGTGGAGTAATCATTTTTCCCAATCTATCTTATGAACTGAATTCCTCTGATGTCTAGCTACTTTATGAGTCCCAGAGAGAGTGAGTATCCTTCATTGCATCCCACCCAAGGGTCCTTCCTTGTCCTGGCTTGTTTTCCATTCCCTACTTGATAGGATAGGCCTTGTTCTACGATATTGAAACCATCTAAAGTGGCATTCCACACCACTGAGGTGATGTCTTTCTTCTTTTTTAGATTCCTAATCCAATCCTCCAAAGGAATGGGGTCGATGTATTTCCTTTTGACAACCATTATCCATAGGTTCTCCATATTTATTATTCTACATCCCAACTTTTCTTCTAGATATCGTCCAAAGCATGTTAGATTTTTTATTCCCAATCCTCCCCACTCTTTTGGCCTTGCCACCTTATCCCATGCCACTGAAGGTAGAACGAACCCATCCTTAGACCCTGTCCAAAGAAATCTACTGCATACTCTTCTGATTTTTTCTAGGATTCCTTTCGGTACCCATGTTAGGGTGGCCCAATAAACATGTGTAGCCAAAAGGACTGATTTGATGAGAGTCACTCTTCCTTCTCTATACAACCATCTGTAACTCCAATGAGTGATCCTTGATTCTATTTTTGCTACTAGCCAGAGCCAATCCTGTTTCCTGTATGAGTGAAGCTTTAGGAAAAAACTCAGATACTTGAAGCTACCTTCTAACTTCCGCTCTTCAAAGGGCAGGTTTTCAATTATATTTTGGGCTTCCATTCTATTGAAACCTTCAAACAGGAGATGGGATTTGTACTTATTGACTTGCATGCCCTTTGCTTTAAGGAAGAGGTCCAATATCCTTTTTAATTCCCTTGTTTTGCTCCTTCCATTACTAAAGAGGAGGATGTAATCCACAAAAAGAATATGGGTTATATACAGGTTGATATCCACTTCCACTCCATATGTTTCACCTTTTCTTTTGGCTTGTAGTAGCATCTAGCTAAGACCTTCAGCTACTAGGAGGAGGAGGAGTGGGGAAAGGGGGCAACCTTGTCTCAATCCTCTTTGTCTTTGAAATAAAGCGGATGTTGCTCCATTAATTAGCACTGCAAATCTCACACCCATCAAGCACCCCATGACCCAATTAATACAGTCTAATTGAAACCCTAGATGGGTGAAGAACATATGAAGGTACATCCAACTAATTCTATCATAAGCTTTAGATAGATCAATTTTCACTACTACATTGTTTTTTTTTTTTTTTATGCTATGAATGGTTTCTTGTGCCACACCAATCACCTCATGGATCTGCCTCCCATCTCGGAATCCAAATTGTTATTTTGATATATGCCTAGATAGCAAAGGCTTTAATCTAACAATAATCACCTTTTCTATGATTTTGTAGATACAGTTACATAGAGAGATCGGTCTGAAATCCTCTAAAGAGGTTGGTTCTTCCTTATTTGGGATGAGGGCTATGAAGGTTGAATTAAAAGGGGCATATATTGCACCTTTCCTTTAGGACTCTTCTACCACTTCAGTCAATTCACTTCCTATTATCTCAAAAAAGTGTTGAAACAGCTCCACTGTCTAGCCATCTAGGCCTGGGATCTTGTCCTTTGGCATGGATTTTATGATTCCTTCAACCCCCTCCCTTGTGACTTCCTGCATGAGTTCCATAGAATCCCATTTGTCTGCATAATGAGGGAAAGTGTGAGCTGCCTGGATCACTTCTACTCGTGACATTTCCGAAGGAGCGATAAATATATTTTGGAAGTGTCTTATTCCCACTGATGATAGTTCCCCAAAGGTTCTTACCTGGCTTCCTCCTTCTGCATTTAAGGACCAAATGTTGTTTAAGTTGTTCCCTCCTTTTACATAATTTTGGAAGAATTTTGTGTTATCATCCCCAACCCTTAGCCATATGGCCCTACTTTTCAAGTGCCATTGTTCCTCACTTTCTAAATTTATTTTTCTCCTTTGAGATTCCAAATGCATGATCCTATCCCTTTTTTCCTGAGTTTCATATCCATCAGCTTCTAGGATTTCAAACACATCTAGATCCTTCCCTATTTGGATTAGGTCTTCATCTTCTTTCATTTTCTTGGTCCTAACCCATGCTATCATGGCCTTCTTAAGATGTTTTAGGTTCTCCATAAAGTGGAAGGCTTTGTTTTTATTCTCACTAGTCGTCACTAGTCTCGAGGTTTCTTTAGAAAGACTGTTATAAGATTCCTCCATTAGCCAAGTTGGAATAAATTTAAAGGGAGCTACCAGTTTTTTGGGATGCCTGTTATGTTCTAAGATAACTGGCAGATGATTAGAGTCACCTCCTTCCCCCACCCACTGACAAAAAGATGGGACCTTTGTTGCTACCTCCTCTCTTGGGAGAAACTAATCCAGTCTTTTGGCCACCCGATCTTCCCCTGTCCTCCTATTCCTCCAAGTAGCCCTTAGCATCAGTAAGTTTATGTCTAGCATCTTATTCTCTCTGATAATTTTTGTAAAGAAGTTCGTGAGCGTGTCTTCTCTAGTTGAGGGACCCCAAGTTTTGATTGTGCCTAGGGAGAAGTTTAAGTCACCAGTAATCACCAGGTTCAGGTTATCAATTAGAGACTTAGATAAGAGGTTTTTCTAGAAATGAACTATGCCCTGGCAGCGCCCATAAATATTGAGTATCACTAGATTTGTGCATAGCTCTAGTGAGTAGGCTTCAATCACCATTTCCTAGTCCATCCCCTAGGTGTTCAAAATTTTGAAATTCCCTCCCCGAGAGTGGCCTTTGGAATGCAATGCCCGACTACTCAATCATGGCATTAATTTAGACAAAGATTTTGAAACTTCTTCTCCTACTCCCAATGTTTCTTGAAGGAGTAGGATTGTCATGTTGTAATCGTGAACAACATCTTTTAGGGCCAGTTTCTTAGGGCTAATCTCTAAGCCCCAACAATTTAGGGAGAGGATGATCATTGGATTACCTCATGGGGGAATTTCACTACTCTAAGTGCCCCAGAGATGAAAATTTACTTCCCATCTGCTATGTCTAGTTTGGCTCTTAGCTAAGCCTTTGACAAATTGGTTTTTGTCACTCTCACCTTCTAATCCCCTGATTGGGAGTTTTTCATATTGATCCCCCCCCCACTACCTCCCATGGAGGGGTTTTTCTCTCACAGGGTCTTAGGTTGTAGAAGGGTTTTATAGCTAGGGTAACAATGAGAGTTCGACCATTCTCACCCAATGCATTCTTTCAGTTTAGATCTAGCTTAGGGATAGATGTTATGATGCTCTTCAATTGATTGTTTATTGTATTTAAAATGGGAATTACAATGTTTTGGTGCCTGGAAGGACCAAGCGATGATTTAGAAAAATTCAAAGAATTTGTACGAGTAAAAGAAGGTGGGGTAGAGACCAGACCCATAACCTCTTTTGTGAATACAAAACTCCCAAGTTTTTCTGCTTTTGGATCCTGATCCTTCTTGGTTCCTTCCTGCTACTGAAGAGGCTGTGTTTTGAGGTATTGTTC
Organism: Pinus taeda; assembly: GCA_000404065.3. NCBI lineage: Eukaryota > Viridiplantae > Streptophyta > Pinopsida > Pinales > Pinaceae > Pinus > Pinus taeda. Next base: position 56,508 of record APFE030565089.1, on the reverse strand, counting down.
TTCCTGCACCTCCATGCTCTCTATTATGTCCTCATGTTGCCTGTCTATATCAATCTGATCTTCACCCACACTTTTCTTCGATTGCCTTTCCTTTGATTCCTCCTCTTTTGCTACCCCTTCCCCTGCCTTCCTCTGTTTCCTTCTTTTCCTAAACCCCATCAGACAATCCTTTTCCAAGTACCCATAAATGTGACACCTGTGACATCAAAATGTCAGGTGTTCATAGTCTAATTGTTGGGCGTACTTGAAGTCCTTATATTGTAAATAGATTTCCTCCGGCAAGCCTGAACAAGGTTTTAAGATTACTAGTATACAAGCCATTTTGTGGTTTATTTTCTGCAGGAACGAGATGTCTACCTCCATGAATTTTCCTAGGTAGTTCCCAATGGCTTTGAAAATAGATTCAACCTAAACGCACGGTGGGATTCCAGGCATGTAGACCCAAATAGGTAATTCATCCACCCATTCCCTCTTTGCATCAAACATGGGATTCCATTTCTTGAATAATGTCGGGTGTCTCCCAAATGACCAGTTCCTCACCATAACCAATTCCACTGATTGTCATCTCCCGAACTTGACCATAAACCACCCTTTTGCTAGTGTCGTGACCTAAAAAATAAGGTTCGACGTTGCTTCCCAATTTATTGAGGTCCATTCCTAAATGAAACTGGCAGAGTAATTCTTGTTTCTAGCCCTTCCTACCAGGGTTAAGTCTGCAACTTCCATGGCTTCATCAATTTTAGCATCCATTCCCACGACCAGATTTGCTATAGCTTCACTTCTTTTTATTATTTTGTGTTTTCCCCTCTTCTCCCCCGCCTACCTCTATTGTATCCCTTCATCCCTATTTTGTGAGTTTTTTTCCACATTTGCTGTTACTTTTGGGAGCATTCTTACACTCCCTTCTTCCCTTGTTTTTCTGATTCCTAGTACTAACCTTCCTCCTACTCAGATAGAGTCCTCCGCTCGTATTGTAAGTGCCTTCTCCACCACCTATCCTACCTTGCCACTTCCATGCTCTTCCCCTACCTCTGTCAACTTAATTCCCCTTCCCTTCTTCAAACTTTCCCTAGCCACCTTCTAACCCTCTGTCAAACCCTCTGCTATTTCTATGACACCAGCAATTCTAACCCCTATAACTAGATTTTGTTGCAGAGCCTTATTTCGACTGAGTTTGTGAGGGTTGCTAGCCACACGAGCCTGAGTCAGGCTCAACATTGTCTCTTCATGACCAAACCTTACCCCCACCCCTTGGCCTGTGCTCCATTTGTCATTACTTCTAAACACACAACTAATTACGTTGTCCTCTAACTCTCCTAAATAAAAATGACTGTGAGGATGGGATGGATCAAACTTACTTAGAATGTATCAATTGCTGCCACTCTGTGCTCTGACAAGGATGGCTTCTCATGCTCCTTTTGTTTCCCTTCCCAACTTTCCAGATGCGACAGTCTTAGACTTTCCTCGAGGAGCCCTAGGGTTTTACTCTACTTCCAACTCGCTTCAAAGCCTCCTTTCTTCCTCCTTGATTGTCCAACTGAATGAATATACATCTCAATGTTCTAGTCCATTACTTTTAGACCCCAAACTGACAGTATGTCCCCAGCCTCAGGGTCCAACTCAACAAAATCACTTGGTTTGACCATCCTCTACCTGTATTTTCCTTGGTAACTGCTTAGCAGTAAAAATCCCCTTCACTATTCTGGCCTCAATCACATGTTGTCGGTAGGAAGCGATAATGTATCTAGCCTTCGAACAGAACTCCATTACACCGCTGAATGCCATTCTTTGTAGGCATTCATGAGCTTATTGGATTCCCTTTCCCAAAAAACATTTGCTCTCACCGCCTTCTTACTGTCCTCCACAGTAATTGTGCATGATGACCTCGGGTCAGCCAAGGCCACATGTCTACCTCCTATACTACCTCCTGTCACATTCCCAGCCCCACAAGCCTCCTCATAATAATTATTATTAATTATTTTTATTTAGGCCTGGCACAAGAAGAAAGAAGAATGAATGTCTCTTAGTTCAAGTTTGTGATTCATTTATAAAGTCAATATAAAAACATAGTAATAATTTTTTTTAATATGGCATTTAAGTTCACTAATCTTTCCAAATTCCATGGGAATCTCTTAATTGTAATTGAACAAAGAAAGGTTTCATAGTCCCTTCCTCTTAAAATAAAATATATATATCTAGAAACAACCACATCTGAGCCAAAATATCTTGTTTTAAAAAAAAACTCAGGAATCTCACACCACCTACTTCTTATTCATGAACAAATTTCAACCTCTATCTTCTATATTCAAATATTCAGTCAATATACATATATGAAATGTATAAATACATGACAAAGTCTCTCCCAATATTCAATCATAATATCAAATGTATAAATAAATGAAAAAATATCTACAAATATTCCATCATAATAGCTACTTTAATATAAAAAAATTCACAACAAACTAAACTAAGATTATTACTAAATTGCGAATTGCTGTGACCTTAGTCTCTTGTGATAGGTCAAACTCTACAACATCATTGTATTGCATTTTTCCGAGCAACAAATAAGTTGCAATCTCAATTCATGGAATTAAGTGACTATCCGGCTCATAACCAATGAATCACAGATTTTTCCAGGCATTCATTTTCTAATTTGCTATACTTTTATGTACATTAGAGATAACATGTTTAAAATTGAATTAAAGATGAAATGACTTGTTCTAACTTAGTCCAAACATTCAACATTGAGACGTTCAAGGACACGATGAGCTTCCTCTTCTGTTACGGGCAGAACTGTGTGGATCTTTAATCCACCTTCCACAGCATCAGGGTATATTGTGAATGTGAAATAAAATGTATTGGAGACCTGTTCAACGCCACATATGGAGATGCATGAATCTCATCTTAATCTTACTTTGAAATAAATCAAGCATCAACAATCCAATGACACACATGTTTGAAGGAGGATTTACCAATGAATAATACTAGATTCCAAAGCTGAAACAGACCTCCGCTTTCTCTCCCATGGAGAACTACACATTTCACGTTTTCAAATTGGACTTACCTCGGTACTTCTTAGTTCTAGTCTGGTCACATGTGCAACAACTTCAATACTTATGAGCAGTCGCTTTGGGTCATCTAGTTGTGTGAATAAAATACAGGATTTGAAACAAAGGAAGTCCCCAACATGTACCTACAATCAATCAATATAGTTTTTTAACCTCAGTTCATTTGAGTCCTATTGTTAATGGAATATGCATTTATTTTAAATTATGGTGGTATTGAGTAATGTACTTTTTATATATTATATATAGTTCATTATTTTCATTATGAATTATGGCAATAGATTATCTTACACTACTACATGTAGGGGGTTTTAAGACAATATTTAAGGCAATATTTGAGTCAATTGTCTTAATTTAAGACAACAAAAAACTTGTGTATTGTCTTAAATATTGTCTCTAAGTGGGTGTCTCAAAATATAATGTCTCAAAAATATGTCTGTATAAAGACAATATAGAACACATATTATTACAAGAATTATTGTCTATTAAGAGACAATTTGATTTGTCCCTCTAGAGACAATTTCATTTGTCTCTCTAGAGACAACTTCATTTGTGTCTCTTTAGAGACAATTACATTTTTTTCTTTTTAGAGACAATATCTGAGATTAAAAAATTATTGTCTCTCTAGAGACAATATAGAAAATTAATTAAAAATAAATAAATGTCCATAATTCAAACTATTGTCTCTCTAGAGACAATATAAAAAATTATTTAAAAAAAATAAATAAAATCATTTTGAATGTCTGTTGGTCATGCCTTCCATTATGTCTATCGATCCGAATAATGCTGTTATCCTGAATAGAAGATTCTTCAACCACGCTTCTTTATTCTGCTCTATAACCACGAGGCCTCTTGTTTTGGCCCCATTGTAAGAGAAGATCTCCTCGTTCTGCAACGCAATGCCTTAAGGGATGGTTTTCTTGGCTAGTCTTTCTATCTTCACTCTTCTCATGGAACAACCCTAGAATGGAGTTTACATATTTGAGAGCTTTTTGGTGGTTCCCATTGCTACTTTTCGATGACCCTCCTTTTGTCCTTACTGTCTTTCCTTCCAAAAGGGTACTGGGATGGATGCCATTTAAAATCCTTCCATTCTCAAGGTTTTCTTCCTTCTTGCATAGTTCCACATGTGTCTTTTTTGCATTACTCATCAGCATAGAATGCGCACTAGCCCCTTGATATCTGCATAAAGGAATCACGAGCATAACATAAATTTTTGGCCACAAATTAAGTTTGCAGGTTGAACAGGACAAAATATATGCAACAAAGCTTCATTTTAGAACATATAGGCCACCTTCAATTAGACTCCAAAACTAAATTTGGTGCACATATTCATCAGTTGTTGGAAGTGCAATTGCTTCAGCAGATAACTTGGTAGGGCTTAAAAAAGCAACATAGCGAAAAAAGGATCTGAATACTTCTTACGAACAACTCTCAGCTTATTTCCTCCTGCATTTAGGTGAAAATCAACCATGAAATACACACATTCCCTGGAACAATGCACATAAATGTTATTACCTCAATGTACAGAGTTAAAAAAATGTGCGTACACCTCTAGACGCTTAGTATACACGTTAGTATTGGATAAATATTCAATTCAGACAGGGTGTTAGTAGCTGAGTTCCAACATATAGTTGATCAAGACACAATGTTTTGGCATTAGCTGATCAATAATGGCTGACTGTAATTGATGAAGAAATCTAAAATGTCTAGGAGTAGGATTTCTTTAGAAGGGTAAAATCACTAAAAGCATGATGCTTTAAAATTTTTAAGGCTTACTTCAAGTCTATTTCAGAGTAGCCTGTATGAAGGGTAAGTGTTTTGTTACAACATGGATCCTTCGTCAAAGTGCATTGAGCAGTGTAGACAACAACAAAAACAAGCATTGATGGACTGTACTTGCTCATTATGTAGTGAAGCAAACACAGTTCAACCAAGAAGAATGCCAAATTTTCCATTTGAATAATAGATAGTACGACTTGTCAGTACAGCAGAGTATTATTAGGAATACAATGAAGAAAAGTAATTTAAAACATGAATGCTAGATTTTATGAGGCATTTTCAAAAGTAGATTTGATTAATGCCACACAGGTTGCTTTCAACAATATAAAAAGTGGTGTCATTGAAAACTTTACCACTTTGTTGGAGTTAGTTGCCTTTAGAAATCTGAGGACGAATACATATGGAGTGGGAACTGTAAGCTTCAAGTTCAATTGCTTTAATATCGTAGACTCCTGCGAAGAGTTATTATCAATTGATCAGTCAATCTGAATGTTTGGAGACTATGTTGCAATCAATGACAAATAATTATCAGTTAGAGCTAATTACCATGGCCACTATCTATTATGACGTGCATTCATTTGGGAAGATGTGGATGAAGTCATTGACCTATGGCCAATTATAAACCAGCTCTTATCAATATTGTGTTACCTATTATAATATAATTTTTGTGTTGATTCCAGCATAAAGCGTAATCTTCTGTAGGAGTAGATATTTTTGGTGTATGTACTTTTATACAGTCAACAAAGTGTTCTTTTAATTAGATATATACACATCCTTTCTTACAGATGCCAGCAAGTCATCCTACCTGTGGAGGACAAACTTATTCATATTTTCTAGCTATAAACATTGCAGTGATAGCAAGTAATGGCAAATTCTTCCTTGCAATACTCTGATTAGAAAGGTATTTGTCAATGATGTTCACAGTGAGATACAACGTCTCTGGCATTGATTCCAATTCTAGATGCACCTAAAAATTTTAAGATTTTGATGTCAGGCCTAAGAGATAGACCATATAAATCTCTTTTAGATATAAGTTTTGGCAGCAAATGGAAGTTGGAACTAGCATAGGAACAAAGTTGTACCCCCACCAACCAATCAATCACGACTGCCCTCATCTTTGCATTGATTTTAACCTCGTTTCTCATATAATCTGGAGGTACGCAACTCACATCCTGGGCATACATGAATGCCAAATTTTAGTTAAGGATAATAAAACTTTACCTTCACCCTAACAAGAAACCACAATCATTGACAGAGACACATACCTCAATTGTCCTGTAGAATTTGTATATATCTTCAACATATTCAACAACTGCCAATTGGTTTTCAATGTTTCCATCATCAATGCTAGGAAGCACCATATGGGAATCCCTGAATGCATCTTGAAATACATTCATCAAGATTATTAATCATTTTTAGCCTACTTACATCATAAATAAACACAACACTAACTTGAGGCTATCAAGATAACTAATCATTTTCATCCAACTTACAACATGACTAAACACAAAGTTATCTTAAGGTTATAAAACTTGCTAGTAATTTGGAGTGGACATGGATACTCTTTGGTTTGTGTATATTTGTTGAACAAGAAAAAGAAAAGTATAAGAGAGTGACACAGACCTCACTTTGTGATGTTAGCATTGCATTCTTAGGTTTGTGTATATTTGTTGAACAAGAACAAGAAAAGTATAAGAGAGTGACATAGACCTCACTTTGAGATGTTAGCATTGCAGTCAATGATGGTGCAGTGTGTTTCCTGGCTTTTAGTTGGCTAGGTCTTTCTAATCCCCCTTCTTGTGCACTTGAGTCGATGTTATCACTAATACAAATGGCAATGTCATTGCTGGTGGTGCAATTGTCATCATTGGGTAAGTTTGCAAGGCATAAAAAAGAAACATAGCCATGACATGGATCTGAATACTTCTCATGAACATATCTCAACTCATTTCTTCCTCCACTTAAGTGGAAGTCAACCATGAAGTTTTCACATTTCCTCGAACAAGTAAATCAAATGTTATTCCTTAACAACGTACAGGGTTAACTAAATGTGCACACACCCCAGATAGTTTTATGTGCACATTTGTCAATCTTTGCCATATGTAGAATTAGATGCAATTTCAGACAGGTTGCCAGTAAATTAGTGCTGTAGCAGGTCCACTAGGTTTTGGATATATAATCTAAAGATTGCGTAATTCATGGAAATTCCTAATATAATTAGGAGTAAGTATCCTTTGGAAGGTTAAACTCATTAAAAGCATGGTGCCTTGAGAACTAGAAGACTTACTTGAGATCTTCTTTCGAGTAGCCTGTGTGAAGAGCAAGTGTTTTACTCCAACATGGATTCTTCTTCAAAGTGCATTGAGCAATGTAGACAGCAACAACAGCAAGGATTGGTGGATTGTAATTCATAATTTCGTAATGAAGCAAACATAGCTCAACCAAGTAAAATGCTAGATTATCTATCTGAACCATGCGATAATACATTTTAATTTTTAACAGTAAAGGAGAGGGTTATTAGGAAATACAATGAAGAAAAGACATTTAAACCAAAATCTCAATTTTCAAGAAGCATTTTGAAAGTCAATTTTGATCAATACATCAGAAGATTATTCTGACAATACAAAAGAAACAATGGAGTTCATCACTTTACCACTCTGTCAGGACCAGCTGCCTTGAGAAACCTGACAAGGAATACATATGGAGTGGCAATGGCAAGATTGAATTCCAATCGGTTTAATATTGTACGCTACTGCCAAGTATCATTATCAATGTATCACTCACACTAAATCTTTAAAATCTATTGTAATTAAATGAAACAGAAATATATCAGCTAGAGATAATTACCATGGCTACTATCATTTTGGATGTGTATTGGTATCCTAAGATGCAGATCAATTCATTGACCTATAACCAAATATGAATTGATTCTTCTTATGTCAATATTCAACAACCAACCAGGTATTCTATCAATTACATATATTTAAAAAGGTTTCCTTACAGTCATGCTTATGGATGTCAGTAAGTCATCCTACCTGAGGAGTGCAGGTATCTTGAAATTTGCAAGCTATAAACATCGCAGTGATACCCACTAATTGTAATTCCCACTTCCTAGCAATATAAATAGAAAGGTTTTTTTTTTTTTGTGGAAAAACCTGTGAACAGTTTTGAGACCAACGTTTCTACCATTAGTTCACATTCATGATGCACTTGCAAAATTTAATATTTCGAGATAAATCCTAAGAAATTGCCCACATAAAGTTCTTCTAGATCCAACATTGGCAGCAAAGGAAGTTAGGATAAGAACTAATTTGTACCTGTATCAACCAATCAATCAGGGTTTCCCTCATTGTCTCATTGATTTCATCCTGCCTTTTCATATAATCTAGAGGTACACGGCTCATGTCCTAGACATATGGGACTGCCAATCATTACTAAATTAAAATTAAAAATTTACCTTCACATTCACACAAATCTCCAATCGTTGATAGAGAAACATACCTCAATATTCTGATAGGACTTGTATATGTCTCCAACATATTCTGCAACTGCCAATTGGTTTTTGAGGTCTCCATCATTAATGCTAGGGAGAACCTCTTGAATGTCCTGAAATACCCCCATCAAAATTATTAATCATTTTTATCCAAACTACATAATAGATAAATAGAAATCAATCTTACAGCTATAAAACCTCTTATTAATTGGGCGTGGATGTGGGTACCTTTGGCTGATATATATTTGGATGTTAGCCAGTACATAAAACAATAAAACTATTATAAAACTAATAAAATTAATCAATAAGATAAACCTCACTTCGAGCTATTAGCACCGTGGTCTATGACTGTGCTATGGGCTTCATTTCTTTCAGTTGGCTAGATGTTTATCCCCGATCTTATGCACTTCAGTCTATGCTATCACTAATAGAAACTACATTATCCTTCTTTCTAGCAGTGCCATTCTCAGCCTCCCTTCTGACAATCTAGCTCTGTTTGTTTCCTTGGACTGCCTTTGCCTCTACTTTGGCTCCTGCCTTAACAACAATATCATCTACTTGGAATTGCTGGAATCAAAATGGGAAAATTAAAGAGTGAGACTCCATGCTTGGGCTCACAGAAAATAGAGAATGAAATGATTCCCGTGAAATGAAATCAAAGAGCAACAAATTAAACATGTCCAGAAAAGATAAATACTAGGCAGGAAGATCGAAAAAGAAGGTGGTTGAACATAGAGGTTTTGCCTGGTTGCTAGTTCAATTCCCCAGGAGATTGTGCTTTATAAATGGTAGACCCAGTTCTTTACCAAAAAACAATAATTCAGCTTGCTTAATTGACTCTGATTAAAATTATCTGAGTGTTGGGATTAGCTCCCTTGTTCACATTGACAACCAAGTTTACTCTAGACCTCCTGAAATAGTAGTCAATCCAGTAGTGTAGGACTTGACATTAGAAGAAGAGGCGACCAAATAGAAAGAAACAAAAACCCATCAGCAGATTGATTCAATTTATACATCTAAGGGATAATAAATAACATAAAACAACATACTCCATCACCACATCTTTGTTGATATCGCATTTGGGGTTCTGAGCTCCCACCACATTACCAATGTCTCCTAACACTTTCCTATTATTTTTTCCTTGTTGTGCTTTTTGATTGGGTGCAACCATTGTAAGGCCTACCATTTTGCACACACATGATTTCATGGAAAAACAAACTAAAAAATCAACTTAAAATGCAGTTTTTCTATGGGTCTTCAAAACATGGGCTTCAACCCTTCATATTCTTTGCATCTAGGCTTGGATTAGCTAGGCAAATATTTCCTATATCAATTACTGACAGCCAAAAACACGCAACCCAAATCTAAAGGGCCATCCCCCACATTTTCATCACATTTTATCTTAAATGACCAATTTTCAATCACAAAATAGAAATAGTAGGGGGATGATCCTCAAATTCCAAGCATGTTTGAAGAGATTGAATTTGAAAGAAAAGATACAGAAAGTTACGACACATTCGAAGCTGATATGAGGCTGTATACTGCGCTACAGCAAAAAGTAAGAATTAATTATTGAGATATCTACATACTGTTTTAAAAGTTCAATTCCAAGTAAATCTTGAAAAATTCTTGCCTCCATAATCCAGTTAACCATCGAAAGGTGTTGTTTTCATATCACGTCGGTCAATTGAGTATTAATATTGTCCAATGCGAATCTTTATGGAGAAATCAATCGAGAGCCCAATTAATGAAATGGTGATACCTTTACATGTTCAACAGACAACACACCGACAAGAATACCCAGGCAGGCTTGATAGCCACAATTATCAACTATGTAAACCAATTTCAGAGTTAAAATAAATCCTCAGACATTGCTAGAATTTTCAGAGAAAGTTTTAACAAGCCATAATATATTACAAGCAACAATCATTGCAACTAGCATTTTCCCCAACAATAAACAACAAAAGGCACTTGAGCATTCTTGAAATATTTGAAGAGTACAAAAAATTCTTGTGCAAAATGTGCAAGAGTATATAACAGAAAAAATTGTCTTAACATATAAAAATAGCTCTGTAATGGAGTTGAACTAAGATAGCTTAGCCAACTCCACCGATGAAAACATCTGCATAGTACCCAAATCACATATAGAGAGATGTGATAATGCTATTCGAAACCCCAAATACAAATCAGAATTAAATGTCGAAACTCAAGAGCAAACTCCAATGATACAAAACTAATTGAATCTGCCAATCCCTAAATCTGCAAAAGCATCTTAACAAAGCTATTCAAAAGCATCATCATCGTCATCTGGAAGGGGTTGGGCCACAACTGCTACAAGTTTTGCCTCGTACTTGACAACATAAAAGATTGTAAGCCAAAGTTTGAATCTTTTAGAAATGGAACACATTATTTCAATATAAGTTAACAAAAAATAATAACAAAATAACATTCTACTTACCGCACTAGTTGACAAGACAACTCAAATATTGTGGCAGTGGTTTCGGAAGTGATATTAGAAGATTCTATAAAAAAATTGAAATAAAGGCAAACTTTTGAAGATAATTATCACCATGTCTTCTTCAATTACCGCTCGTCCATATCAGGTCCATAATGTCTTTCAATTTCACCAATTGATCTGAAATCAATTCCCTTCCCTTCATTTGCATTAAAAACATCCTTTCAAGGCGATAAGCCCAAACTTCTCAGAAGTTTTATGCATTTATTGTACCCTTGTCCATACTGAGATGCATATTGCACTACAGAAGCATATGACAATGTTCGACATCTTAATAACCACTACTGTGTCTTGAACTTTGTAGTGAAATTCTTCCCGCTCAATCAAGATATTGAATTCGGGTACTAAAAATTCATTTAGATCCAATTGCCTAAAGGCTTTCCTATTTGATTTTATATTGCTTCTATGTTCTGAAATTATCTCCAACAAACTTTTAATTGAACTCCATGGAATTACTAAGGGTACTTATTTATGCCATGTTTTCATGGTTGTTAACTCTCTGTAGATGCCTTTTACAGCATCCCTGAAGCCTTTTCCTAATGCTGATATAGCCTACTACAGCCTACCCAACCTTTTTTTGTCACTGTTATTGCCCATTACAAATCACCCAGCCTATGTTTCTCATTGGTTAAGGTCTGTTACAAACTTCTCAACCTTTCTTTCTCCCTACCTCAAACTTTTCTAGGTTATCTGTCTGACTTCTATTTATTACTAATCAAGGTCAATGACAAACTTCTCAAGCTTGTCATTGAAGAGCCTGAATGCATAGTACATACCCACGTTGCTTGAGTGTTTACAATTAACACCAGGGGCCTATGGTCCTGTACAACCCTACTCACGCTTGTTGAGAGTTTCCTATTGTTTCCGAAGGCCTGTACAGTCCTTCTGACAGCTCTAAAAGAGTTACTAGACATTTTTTCCTTATCTGTGAAATGTATGCAATTATTTTTCTTGTATATTACTTGTTACAGCCCTACTCACAACTTTGTATCACTGTAATGAACAACTACCTCAAGAAGCCTGCATGTTGCTAATGTGATGTACACAAGCCCGAGGAAGTGTATTTATTGTAATACCTAAGCCTTGGTGTCATGATTGGTGTTGTTGTGGAAATTATACAGTTCTTACTATACTTCTATAGTGATTTGTGGCTGAATAAATACTAATTTTTCCTAGAAAAATAGTAATAGTAATTTTATGTTGACCCATCAAATATTAAATCATAGCGTTAACTGACAAATAAAAATTGAAAACTAACTACAAACCAACTTCAAGATGTGATGTCTTCATCTAGTGTTTGTTTGACTCTTCATTGTTGTACAGATGCCAACCAATCCTTTGGTCATGCTACCCTTTCTCCAATATGTTGGAAATGCATAAAACAATCACAGAAAACTAAAAGAACCAACAATGAAATAGGGAATACCTAAAGACGAGACAGATTACCATTTAAAAAAATCATTATATCTGTCCAAATCAATGTGACTCTTCATATTGCCAAGTGACACTTCATATTCCACCTACCTAAGCCTAATCAAAAGCAACTTAAACTAATCTAACTCATTACATAACAACAAAGCTAAGTCACATGGTTTGGGTTCAAGTATGGGTTTGGCAATGATTTGGTTCAGTTCGAATTTGAATTTTTTGATGAGGTTCGGATGAGGTTCGCAATTAGATTCATATATATATATTAAGTTTAAAATGAAATATAGGATAAAATACTAAGATATCAACATCAATAAATATACAAAATGCTCTCACGAACATGGAAATTGCAAGGATAGATTACAAGCTTGAGTTGTGACATGACGTTATGAGTTTTAATCTATGCACTTGGTCAATTATCATGAGGTTCGATGAGGTTTGCCAAACCTCAAAAAAAAATTAAAGTTTGCCAAACCTCAAAAAAAATTAAGGTTTTCCAAAATTCAAACCCCAACGTTGAAGTTCAACAAACCTTGTGACATAGCAGCAAAGTATCATTGTGGTACCACGTACTTTATAAATGTGCGTGACTAAAGTACACCCTAAAGTCTATATGACCATCACACAAACTTTACCATCTGTACTGAAAACAATTAGTCTAACCTTTCTTGGTCCAAAAAATTCTTTCACCTTAAGGTTAATATAATTATAATTTCACACAACCCTAGTTGATTTATGCATGCCATTATCTAAAAAATGCAACAAGTTTGATTTCTCCTAAAGGTGTTAACAAAAATCCTGCTAATAAATGTGAATAGACAACTTTATAAAAGTTAAAATTGCACTATAGGTAAGGCCATGTTCTTGTGCACAAGAAGTTGAAAGTTAGAAAATCTATGCTTCAAGTAGCACACTTCATTAGAAAATGCCCAAAGAAATGAGTGGTAGCATGACTTTTGTTGAGTAGATCATCACAAGGAACTTTATATCCAATATACCAGCTAGAAAAATATTGATATACAAATCAATAGATGGTTGGTTCAGTTCTATTCATGATCATTGTGAATCGTGATTGCTAAGGCTGGTCATCTAAGCATTCTAATCAGTATCATGAAAATGACATACGGGACTCTGAATTTGCTTTGAGGATGGGGATAAATGTTCCAAGGGCCTTTCTAATATATACCCTTTAATTTTATGGTATAATTGTCAAATCATCATCAAATTATTCATTTGACGAGTGCAATCATGCAATGACCAATAAATTTTTCAAATTAGCATAAATTATTGAAAGAGGGAGAAATACAATGGCTTCTTTGTGTGTAGTGCCTATCCTTTTGCGTACTTCTCTGGCTCAGATTTGCTCCTACCAATATATCTGTGTATCCATCTCTATATACCTATCCATCCATCCATCCATTCAACTATATGCATATCTGGATATACATATGTAAGCCTGCAGATCTATGTTTTATAGTGTGTGCTCTCCTAAAATTTGGGATATGTGTGCACATTGTATTTATAGGGTGTGCCTTGGGAAGTATGTATCCATTTTGACTTTTTCTCCATCTCATTTGCAAGGAGAAATGATATATCAAACTGGTTAATATTAAATAACAAGGACTTGACAATTACTGTACAATAAATAAACCATGGTCATCTTGATTCAGGGACCAAATAAATTGCCTAGTCCATTAAATCAGAGAAACATACACCAGAGAAAATTCAGAAAAAAAAAAAATATTCGATAATACAAAAAGTTTCAAGCTACACAAGAAGCATCCTCAAAGCTGCCAGTGCTCTAGTTGCACCTCTGCTTCAGTTAGGTCTTTTTGAGCTTTCTTCCTATGATAAAATATTGGGTAGTCACGACTGTAACAAGGATAAGACATCAATGTAAGTATAAAAGAGATAGAAATTGTAAAAAAAAAAAAACATCATATCAATTAAAAACAAATACATGATCACACAAATGTTACAAAATACATCCATAATGTAAATTTAAATCATGTTATGAAAATATAATACTTGAAATATAGCATTCAAAAACCTTGTGCAAAGAACATCTTGGTGCAGAGAGCCTTGGCACCGCTGACATTGTGTCCATAGTTTACTGAAGAGTATTTCTAATTCCCTCACTGACATTAATCAAGTATTAGTGTAATATGATAGAAAATCTAGGTGAGAACAATAGACACAAGGCCTACTTTAAATTCTCCAAATAAAGAGTAATGGTATTAGAATACCAGCTTACCATTTGAAACTATTTTCTGATACAATTTTGCTTTTCTTCCTTTGCAATGTGAACAAAGTGTCTGATCTTCTTTGCTACAATGACAACATGAAATCAGGTAACATCATGAATTTCAGTATGAAGCAATCTAACCAAACATTCTTATTATAAGAAAGCTAAACAATTTCTTACAAGGAGAGTAGGCATGGAATCATGCAACCTCATAGATTTTTCCACATCAAAAAGATGAACCCTAGTAGCTTTCTAAAGTGCCAAACTGAAATAATAGTTACTCTCAATTGTGCACTACTATAAGCAAGGAAACCACATGCAGGACACCCTCTACTTGTATTAACTAAATACCTGATAGGTGTTTTACAACCAATACAACTGAGTTGTTTCTTGGAAAATTTCATAATTCCACTATTTGAAGGAGTTGATATGGAAACTACTTGTGTGTGACTACCATGAAGAAGCTCCTTGCTTGCATTCTTCAAAATGGGCTCAAGTATTCTCAACGACGACTACAAAGCAAAAATAGGCACTAATCAAAAACACTTAGCTGGAAAGAATTACTATGTATCAAGATATATTTGAAACACTGCTGAAATTTTCAAAAAGAGCATAAACTGCAAGTGATGATGCTTTGGTATTTCACCTTGCTCAGTTGATTCTCCAAATAATATTATGGATCAATAGGGATGTTATTCTCTAGTACGTAAATTGGATCCTCAAATTTCTCATATGCCTAAGCCCTAGTAAACACATTAGTCATTATATCCATAATCCCTTTGTAAATTATGCTTCCAAATAAAACATAACAAAATAATTAAAATAACCATTTTTTAGTGCAATATCGAGACTTATACTGAGCACAAAAGGGGTTAATCATTATCTTGGCACCTTTTGCAGCCTTTATGATGACATATGGAACACGATCACCCACATTTGGAGTAGTTGTAGCATCCCTCGGTAAACCAGGGGCAACTTGGCTTCAAAACACGACATCAATTTAAAAAATCCAACAATGGACTCATTGTCAATAAAAAGCAAAATATTACAAGAGTCTTTAGATGCACTGTAGTAATAAAAATAGAGAGATAGGATTGAAATGGAACCAAAAGGCATTGCACCATTCATTATACTTGTTCTGAGAAGTTATTTCTAGTATTTACCTTCCGCATGTGCTAAGCTATTTCCACGTGTGTTGCTTTGACTACATAGTCATCTCCAGTCTTTGTTAGACCCTGACTCAAAAAAGAGAATGTTAGCATAGGCAAACAACAATGCCCTTAAGAATATGCTGATAGCCTTGATAAAGGATATGACCTACAAACATCTATTTCTGCCGTAGCTAAACAGTAATCAATTTTTCTTAGGATGATATTAGAAATGTAGATATATTATATATTGTCATGTTTTGATTCTCTTCAATTGTATAAGAGCCTCCCTTGACACTTCTTCCTCCCATTGCTAGCAGTAAATATTGACTGAATCCCTCCCAAGTATAGAATATAGGGAGAAGAAACATGACTGAATTAAAAAGGAAACTTCCATGGCTTGCCCCAACTAGGTATATAGTATATACGTCTAACACTTCAAACCAAGAATATGCAATAAGTGACTTGATCACAATGTAAATATCCTCTTCCCCCTATCATATTTTCTCCATTTCAAAAGTAACAAATGGTCAAACAAATTTGGTCATAAACATGAAGAAGGGTTCATTGTTCTCACCTTAGTTATCACCAAAAGTGACAAATCCATTATGTTCATTAACAAGTCAAAAAGAGTGTTCTTGACATACTGCATTGCACCAGGTATGTCCCGATCAATGAGTATTTCGTGAAGGCACTCTATAACCAAGTTCTTCACCAGCATGCAATTGTCCCTTCCCACTGTTTCAATGCCTGTTGATATGGAATATTTAAAAGATCTGGAATATTTAATAATTAAGAAGGAATCAAATAAAGTATTTTTCTAAGAGAATTTTGAGCCTTCACAAACACTAAGGCCTATATTTGAAACAAAAAGATTAGGTTTGTCACCTTTAGTATACATTTTGTCATAAGCATCTGGCTTTGTCCACAGCAACCCATCATATCTTTTCTTGCTAATCAACAAGTATGGGTAGTATATTTTTTCAAATTCTAGTTTAATAGGCTACATAAAAACATATGTTAAGTAACGCATTGATCAGATGCCAAAGATGCACCAAACAGATGCAGATAAGCCACAAAAAAGCACAACTGATCATCTTGTCGTGTGCATATTTACAAAGATCTCATGGAAGTGGAATGTCAAAAGAAGATTAGTTTTAAAAAGAGAGGTGATATTAAAGCATTCATCCCTACAAAAACATCATTAACAACTCTAGAGGCTTCACAGATATTTAAAATTATTGACATTGTACCTTTTGTAAATGTACCACTAATATAATTTAGGCTTCCCTCCCTAGCGTCATGGCCTCTTCTATATTTGTTACACCAAACTCTATCATAACTGAATCTGTATCTCCATATACAACAACTCTATCATAACTGAATCTGTATCTCCATATACAACCTAGATTCAAATATAAAACTATAATATCAAGCTTTAAAGTAGATATATTGGTTAGGATCAGATCACCCATTATGATTTCAAGAACTTGGACTATCACCAATACAACAAGTGTACTTCCTGTCATTACTGATCTATTTCAAAGGTTACAAATGCCTTTAGTTGCTAAATAATAGCCTACATCAGCATTGTATTAGTAACCACCAACTATTGTGAACCATTCTTCAACTAGCCTCTTTGTATGCTCTATCATTTGACAACCTGACATGTGGAAAAAAATTAGATGATTAATGATATGAAATTTTAAAACAATACGTAAAATCGATATTGTCTGATGGAACAGAGAATGCGTCAAAAGATAAAACTGGAATTTTAATCAAAATATAATAAGAGGACCTAAGCATATCATCTTTGTTGTATAAGTACACAAGACTAATTAATGCAATTCAAGAACTCGATCTTATTTGTACAAGATTGTCAATTACAGTTCATACCCAAAACATTATGCCAAGAGGAAGAAGAGAATTACATGGATATAATTGATGCCCAAAAATAGTCAATGTGAATGACTGATACATGCATATGTAGAATAAGAGAGGACTGGAAGCATCTCTATCTTGTAAGTAAAAGAAGCACCAATAACATTACAACTAGGAAAAACAAGGGGAGAGTCAAGGTTTCCATGGATTTAATGTTTTTTTTCCATGGAATAACTGTGAAATTACCATAGCTCATCACACTCGATGAAATCTCCAAATAGGGGAATTGCCCAATAGTGGCACCAGTAAACCCATAGACTGAATTCGCACTGATCTGCAAGTGCACACAGTCAAAGCTATTATATGTGTTTCACCAGCATACCTAGTTTTACTTTTATTCCATGTCCAAGCCATAATTAATACAGACTTGACAAAGCTGTAACTACCTTCAAATCCAATTGTCGGCCATCCATGACAGCCTTTTCAAAAGGATCTTTAGCCTCCTAAACAAGATTACAGGAAGCTAAAAACTAAGATGCTAAGTGGAAAAAATACAAGCATGTAACATGAGCATAGGAAGCACTTAGTTCACCTCCTTTAGGTCTACCTTGGATCTTTTCCTGGTTGCCAGTAACTCTTCTAGGATCTTTGGTAATATGCCCTAGGTAATAGGAAAAAGAGCATTCAATTTAACATCATCGAAAATGGTCAGCATATGATGGTTAAAAAGTAAATAATGAAATACGTATCATCATAGTGTTTGACATGCAAAGACATTAAGGTCTTAGCATCCTACTTTACTTTTAATCCTTTCTAGTAGCATAGATTGTGGTGCCTATGTTAGTGTTACAATGGTACAACTGTGCATTATACAACTGGGATGACTAGCACAGTGTATTGGGATCTCATCCACATAGAAATTTGACTACTAAAGTCTACCATACATGTTAGGGAACCTATCTACTTTTGTACATTGATTAATCAACCAAATCTGAATCTGAATCTACTGTAAACTTCAAAATATGTATCATAAAACTTCTTCAAAATCTCAATTTCTTACTTACCTATGTTCGAGGACCAGCTCACCTCAACTCAGCCAAACCTCCAAGACCAAGAAATAATAGATGTCAACTTCACTTGCCAATTTCTTATTGCACCATGGGATAGAGTTTTTTAAACTAACTGTTAGGACCAAGTAATCTACATACAACACAATATAAGCATATCAAATTTATTATAATCAAACAAATAATAAAATTTAGGACCTGCAATGATCTTAATGATGCCCATAATCTATAAGTACTCATAAATCCATGAGTACCAAGAACAAGAGGCTACTTTAGCCCAGAAAGGGACTTCTTCAACTTGCACACATGGGTACCCCATCCTAACAAAGATATTATATTTGAACCCAAGCTGAAACAAAACCATGAATCACTCTTCCTGCCACCTGCATCTCTAGCCCTGTCAAAATCCACTAAAGCATGTGGCAGCTAAAAGCACTGTGCTAGTGTGCCCTTTAAGTACCTCGCATAGCTCAGACCATGGAGCATATTTGCAGCAACCTTAGCTCAACCATATATTAGCAGCCAAGCTGACAATAAATTGGTTTCTGAGCCCCCCTTGTTTGTGAGACAAGGGATCTCATGCACACAACAATTTGACTGCTAAATTCTACCAGATATGTTAGGGAACCTATATAATTTTTGTATGCTAATGAATCAACCGAATTTGAATCTTAATCTATTGATAACTTCAAAATATGTATCATAAAAGTAGCCTATGGTTTATTGTCCATTATCCAAAACTTCTTCAAAATCTCAATTGCTTACTTACCCCTATTCGACGACCACCTCACCTCAACTCAGCCAAACCTCCAAGACAAAGAAATAACACATGAGGTGTATGTCCTTCATGTCAACTTCACTTGCCAGTTTCTTCTTGCACCATGGGATAGAATTTTTTT
Organism: Pinus taeda; assembly: GCA_000404065.3. Classification (NCBI taxonomy): domain Eukaryota; kingdom Viridiplantae; phylum Streptophyta; class Pinopsida; order Pinales; family Pinaceae; genus Pinus; species Pinus taeda. The sequence continues at coordinate 36,985 of APFE030565089.1, read as the reverse complement.
AACTAACTTTTAGGACTAGGTCATCTACATACAACACAAATATAAGCATATCAAATTGATCATAATCAAACAAATAATACAAGTTAGGACCTGCAATAGTCTTAGTGATTCCCATAATATGTAAGTACTCATAAAAAAAACAAAGTATCTTCAAAATTTGTTTTGTTGCACACATAATTAGTTTATGTTTGGACCCTCACAACCTAGTGCACTCCTTAGAAGCTAGAGCGATGCATGTTCAAGTTATTAAAATTTAACACATATCAATCCCTTCTGTCCTCTTTTTGGTGGGCGTTACATTAATTGTGGGTGTGGAATGCTCATCACATTGAACACTCTCCTCATCATTTCTATCTCCCATTCACTAAAATTCGACAATGCTTTCCTTCCAAGGTTCAGGAATGACTATTGGATGATTTTGTGCAACACGAAAATCATCATATGCTTGTATCTCCTCCCCATGTTCACTCCCAGATGTTTCACTAGATTCCTATACAAAATAAACTTTAACTTTTTATACTAACATTAAAATCTCCAATTGATTTATTGCATTATTCATATAATATTATAAACAACTAACCTTAGATCCATAACCAGTAATTATTTTTCCCCTTGATTTATCATGTGTTGGAAAAGACCTTGGGAACCATGTAATACAACATATTTTAGGTCTTCCTCTGAATCTTCCTTTTGCAACTGGTGAACCTACATTAACAAAGATAATCATATCTATAAGGTAAAATAACTAATAAGATACAATTAACTCAACGTGACCATGGTTACTTTGCCTAAAATAGAAAATATGATAGATGGAAATATCACTTACCATACCACCACGAATACTATTATATCCACCAGAGCCTAATTTGTGAGATCCAATTTTTGACACCCTAGCTTGGGTTGCTTTTCTTGTATCTCATAGGCGTCCCTTAGCTCCTCCTTGTGCAGATGGAGTATAGTTTGGATTGCTGAGGACTTTCCTCTTAAGCTTGGCATCTTTCATAAGTTCATCCCACGTCATTTGGTCTGTGATCCAAGCTGGACGTGGATACATAAAGTTTTTTGTCAACTTTGTCATTAAATTGGACCTCTTTGAGTGCGTGTATTTACTTGCAATATGTAAAATAAGTTCCTTATCAAATCCAAGATTACGAAATTCTATTACTACATCTTTAAATAGTTCCTGTTTTTTGGCATTGGCTTGTTTCCTCCAATCCATTTGGATGGTATTTCCAAATAATTGTTCTGCACGACGAAAAATAAAGTGATAAAATTTCAGCCCAGTTTCATCCTTTAAGACATTTCCTTCTGAAGTGAGCAAGATTGTAACTTCTTTCACTCCTTTTGTGGTCACCGATGATACTGTTGTAGTCTTGGGGATTGAGGAAGGTTCCCTTATAGATACATTAGGCATTATGTCACTTACTTCCTGCATTTACAATGAAATTGTGGAACTATTAATAATCCAACTAAAATATGAAACTATTTTTCATATCTAAAATAATGATCCTAAACATAACAAATGAAATTATAAAAAAAAAAAAGTAATTTTACCTACTGATCTCTTGCAGGAGCTACACTCTCCAACAATGACATTTCCCATAGCTGAATTTGTTCAATTGTTTCTTGTCTGATTTGAACATTTGCAGGAATATCTAGCAGGAGCCTTAACATTCTTGTTTGTGAGTCTATAAGACTTCTCAAAGAAACTTTTTCCGGTCTTGGTGGGAGAATGCTAACTAGACCCACATTTGATGTAGAGGAAATGTTATGGGGTTTTGGTCTAGGTGTATATGGCATAACATGACCCTCTGTACTAACATATTGTATACTTGTTGGAGTCACCCTAGAAACATCCCGCAAGGCACAAATATAAATAATAAGATGGAATAACAGATGAATAATGTTGAAATATGTAACTAGGTTCGGTCTTCATAATGACATATTTAATCACAATTCTATGTAATTTATGTAAAAAAGGAAAAGGAAGATTATTTTTGTTATGGCTGAGGCATGGGTTTCATGAACACATGAAGAAGAAAGTCCCATTATAGAATGACAATATCTTGGAGGACTCATTAAAATAAGGTCATCAAGGTGGAAAATGATGAATGAAATGTATAGTAAAGTTGCGAATAATCATGGAAACCAAAATACTAATCAGTACAGGTAGGTGTCCATGAGGTATGCATAATAATTTTCTTTCAAAGGGTCCATCATAAGATGTAGTAGGGTTGAATTTATGGGTTTATATTTTAAGAAATACCCTAGTATTTAGAAACCTTAATCTTAAGGTATTTGTTCCCTATGATTTGATTTCTAGGGCATGGAATAAACTCTAGAATGACATAAAGGGAAAAGAGTATGATCTAAGGTTTGAATTTAAGAAACCCTAAAAAGGCCTCTTGATTACATAAAAACCCTTAAAAAGTAACTTGACATCATGTTTTGGAATAACATATTGATTGGGTTACTTGTTAAAATAGTATTGTATGTACAAGAAGAAAAAAACGGATGGGGTGATCCATTTGAAGGCATGATGTAGCTCTTCGTAACACCTCATAAATCATAGAGTCGTTGTGCAAAAACTTTATTAAATATATGGCCTAGATTTCTCAACAAATAACATAATCAAACTCACATAAATAAATGGTTGAATCTTACATCTTGCATAACATTAGATGTATATGGGGGCATTAATGATCCCTGCATGCCAACATTGGTTGCATTAAGGGGCATAAATGAATCCTGCATGCCAACAAAATGCACGCTTAGTAAAAACACAAATATTAATAAATATATATAGTGAAATAAGTTAACTAAATGCACAAAAATATTGATCAAGTTTTACCACTATCATTACCTTAGATGTTTTATAAGGTGTTATAGGGGTTGGAATGACTTTAGCGATTGCCTGCATTCCACAAACATAAATTAGCATAATATAATAAGGAATATAAGATCATTGAACATATAAAAGACAATATTCAAGCTTACCTCATGCATCATCATAACAGCATCTTGCCCTCGTGCATTTGTCAACATTTCCATAAAAGTAGTGAATATCATTGAATCCCCCATAGTAGAATCGGTAACACCCATGGGTACATTCTTAAAAAAACACATAATAACATAAAAATAAGAAAACCTTGATAAAAAAACTGATAATAAAATAGAATCAGTAACACCAAATATGTGTTCAGTGAGCATTGAAGATCTGTCTAACACATTGAGGCAAGCTTATCAGAGTGTTCCAACAAGCATTTAACTAGTCACCGACAAACTTTTGAAGTATCACTTTAAAGTTATTTCTAAAAGCAAATCCAACCTCTAACTAAATCAACAACATAAATAATACAAATACCAAAAGCAACATAAATACCTGGTCTGCCATTTTGTATAGAATAATGTAATATAAATTTGTGAAGAAAAGTTTGTGGACACTAGTTAGGATCATTACATAAATAAATGCTGAAATATATGACAACGTGTAAAACCATAAAATTATTCTAAAATATGTTGGTTTAAACTTCTATGCATATAATACTAATTTCATTGAGGATTTCTCTGGATTATATTACAAAGGGTAATGCACTGTCTTAAATTGTTGTCACATAATGCAAAGTAATCTCTATAGAATATATCCTTACTACCTATAAACATTACTTCACTATCTCATTGCAGCCACAATCAACTCCAAACCAGACCTTGCTTGCCTCAAAGCCCCAGAACATACATCAAGATGATTTTCTACCACATAAAAACATTAGGGGTGATTCGTTGCCACAAACAATCCCTTATAGGTAGTTCGCAACCACAATTGATACCTCTGGGATGATCTGTTGTCATGAACAGTGCCTCAGAGGTATCTTTCTATCTCACAATGGCTTCATAGACATATTGCTTCCACAGTGAAGCCTTAGATTTAATGTGCTGCTATAGATAATGCCTTAGACATATGCCAATGCCTCAGATAATGTCTCAGGGATGATTCGCTACGTAGATAATGCCTCAAGATAGTTTGCTGCCACAGTTAGTGTCTGTTCGATCATTTATATAACAACATTCGGAAGTTGGATTAGAGTGAGAGATTTTAGAAAATTAAATGAAAGTCTAGTTGGTTGACTCTCTACAATTATGGATTGAAACCAACAAGGTTCCATATATGGTGCTCAAAAAATAAATAGTGTTCCTAACAAACAAGCATCATTTTGTATATAAAATATTTAAATAAATTATCACCAGTTTATATTAAAATTTGAAATCAACATTTAAAAATAAATGCATATGAATCATATTAAGCATGCATGGAAACTACTAATCAGAGTCTAAACAATTATTACGATAGATGAAGCGATATGGTGTGCTACCTTAGAAGAGCACCAATATGTAATAAAGAACCCTGAAATATGCTTGGAAAATGAAAAGACATAAAATAATGTAGAGCATTGGTGGCAGAGAGGGTATAGAAACTCAGAATTATGTTTAACCCTCCAATATAGCTAACCACACACGGAATAAGTGAATTAAAATGAATGACAATGTAGTGAATGCCCATGAGCTCTAGTTTCATCAATTCATGAGTAAATGTTGGTGTGGGATAAACCAAATAATGCCAATTTCATTCCTCATACTTCTCAAAGACCCAAGCTACAAATATCATGGCTTGGTATTATACCTATGCGCAAATTTGTGCAGATTTGAGATGTTCAGAGGAGAATCGATCACATTTCCATAACACCCCTCTCGAACCTATTTCATTCTAACGAATTAGAGTCTAGTGCCAAACACATGGTCACATATCCAAGCAGAAGATCATCCCAGTGCATCTCCTAGAATGGTGGATATGAAGTGACTCAATGTGGCCATTTATTGCACAAAAGTTGAAATATATAACAATGAGCCAATGGGGCATGCATTTTCATAAAAGGATGACCTCATTTCTCAAAACACACCCAAAGGAACTAGGATTGTTACAATGTTGTATGTTGGGGTTAGGGTGCAACATTATCACGTTACAAGACACAATTGCATATAAAATGTTATACTCCATGGGATACATAAAGAAAATTCCTTTTCTTGTCTTAATTATAAAGGAGACAGTTTTCATTGACAAGAAAGAATTGTTATTTAGAAAGGAGGCATCGTCTAATGAAGTTCGAGATGGTGAAGAATGCATCATACAATACATTTCAGTTACTTCTATCTAGGAAAATCCCATCTCACTTGTTAATAATGAAACTCACAAGTATGGGTTTAAGAATTCAGATTCAATTGAAAGATATCAAGATCATGTAGTTGAAAAAGAAGAGCAAATTGAACAGGTCTACAAAAGTGAAACTCACGATGATGAAGAACGAAAATCACATAAGAATTATAACAGTAGCCAAAATGATGGTTGTCCCATGTTTTCTAATGCAGTTTCCTTGAAATTTGGAGATCATCAACTGATTCATTCATCATACGATGAACCTCAAGAAGCTTATGAGAATATTTGAGTTTCAGATGTTGGTCTGCAACCTCATAACTTAGTTATTGAGGATGAAGTTCATGAAGAAAAATTTCATTATTCAGAGTCCAGACAATGACAAACAGTTTTATGGCCTTGATGAATTGCATGGTTTGAAAGTGACAGTGTCTCTAGTATGTATGAGCCAATGCCTAGTGTTTCCCAGCATGCAGGTGAGTCATCTCATTACAAGGTTGATTGGATTCATGTCTACACACAAATAGAGAGCGATAATTCAATGTAGAAATTAAGTTGTTCATGTAATTATAAAGAAACAGAACCAGACGCAGCTCAGGAAATTATTGATTCTTCAAACAGTTTTGAAGGTAGTATTGATGTGTTCACTAGTTTGCGAATGCCTTGACTCTGTTCTAGTTGCCCTAGTATTAATATTGATGATGTGTTCCCTTTGCTATAATGATTTCAATACTCCATTAAACAAGCCCAACCCTACCGACAGTAATGATGTGTTCCTTGTTCAAGTATGGATTAATCTGTTCTTGAAAACGTAGTCACTGCTGAGGAGATTGTTCAAAATAATCCCAATTCCTACAACTATACCAATGAATACATCTACGCAAGGAAAATAATACCAATGCCAACATCTTTGCAAGGGAAATATATCAAATTGAAAGGAAAATACCTGTGGAAAAAAAACCCTTTGCTGTCTTCCTTCAAACTTCTCGCCCAGCTTTGAGTTCCTTTGCAAAATAACAGTGAAAGCCCCAACATATAAAAAATAAAACAATTTAGTGCTAAAAAGATTTTCGGCCTATACACCAAAAATGTTTCGGTGGTTTTAGCTATCTTGTTTCCATTTTAAGATGGCCTAGTCCACTGTTTCCTATTATTTCCTGCCCATGTCTCCCACTTTTCATAAGAATGAGGGTCTTAATATCTATCTCCTGCCACCCACGAATAAATGAGTTTTTACTTTCCTGCCGTTGGGCCTCATGCCCTTAGTGCCCATCACAGAAACCCTAGTCTCATGGCTCTCAAACATTGGTGTTTGTCTCTCCATTTTCTTGATGAACCCTCCATTGCAATGGGGCAAACAACGAGGAAGGTTTGGTTGATGCTGAGGACGAAGGTTTGGTTGCAGAAGCAAAGGTGTTGGTTCATTGCAGTGTGGAGGAAGGTTTGGTTGATAAAGATGCAGCAACATTTTCCATTGGATTCGTAATGGAAAGCCGTGGCAGGAATCAGGCAGGGAATGGAGTAGTTCCGCCAGGCCCACCACTGGATTCCGTTACATCAATTCCTCCCCAAAGCCCAATTTCTTTCTCGCACCATCTGGAGAATCCCTCTGGAACAAATCGAGGTGATTATCTAGCCATCTCTTAGCACAACAGAAACAAAGTGACATTGGTGTGGCATTGTCACCATCTTCGTGAATCTACAAACATTTCTCAATCTTTTTCGTTCCTCTGTTCCTTGCAAAAACCCTATCTATTCCTTGAAACCCTCTATGTTCCTGTATATACTTTTGAATACAAATTGGTAAAACCAAAGTAATTAAAGTATCAAACCAATGAGCCATGATCCTTTTATGAAAAAGAAAATAATGGCTCCAATATCAAACCAAGTCCACGAGCTAAGCATCAAATCTACGTAAAATACCAAATCCTGGTCAACCCCACACGTAGCCCAGAGCTGTAGTTTATAGCCAAACCACAAAGGGAAGAGCCCGCAAGGGGTGCAAGTGTATGCGTGAACTAAAAAGAAACCCTAATTGTTGTCCTCCAGCTCTGAAGAAACAAAAAAATCTGAAATACCACTTTCCTGGAAGAACTCTTCAAACCACCGTTCCAAGGCTGGCCGACAGAGGAATTCTCCAAAACTTGAGATTTCAATAGAAACGAAACCACTTGCAAAAATAAAAGAAGCTTTCAAGCTACACAACCGCCCAAACCCTAATCTGCGAATAAGCCATAATCTTGAAAACTGGAAATCCATCGAGATCTTGAAAACCAGAAATCCACTGAAATCATGGGGAGGCCACCTCTTATAGAAGAAAGATTGTGGTCTTAACCAGATGTCTGGCAAGGCCACGGGCTTGTTTGCCTCGTAACCGATTTAAAGGCTAGAAGAAATCCAAATGCCTTGACTATAGGTTTTCCAAAAGCAGCGGGTTTCCAGGTCCAACGGGAGGAAAGGTTGGTCAACTTCCACTTCGATTTTTCCTTGCGGCTTTTCTTTTGGTTTGAAAACGAGGCTTGAAGTGGTTTCTTTGTTGATCGCAAGGCTCTCAGATGGTAAGTGGTTTTGGCTCATCGAGAGCGATGCCACTCAGCTCTCCCCACCTCTCCCCACATGGCGGTGGTCAGAATCTTCAAACCACAATTCCCCACGCCTTATTCACCTTGCATCTTGGTGCTCCGATATCCCTTAGCACCATCCATTTCAGCAGAAGCTTTCGATGGTCAGATCTCATGGAGCTAGTTTGGTGGGCCGAGAGTGTGTTCACTATTTGTAAGTTTACCATGGGAGGTTACATATACATTAATATTAAAACAATATAATGGACACCATGTAATTCATATAACTCGTTAACATAAAGTATATAATGGGTTGAGGTTATAATTAATATTTATGGATGACTGTTATAGCTCCAACTCTCACACTTGTGGTTTGTGATGCTGCACTAATGGCCTAGGGCAACCCCTCCTTCCAGACCTGGTCCCAAATTAAAAAAATAGTGTTTTATTCCTTATATGCGACATTGCCCTGAGCTAAACACATGCATACGTGGGTATGTGTATACCCAATCCGCATATATGTTTAAAAACACTTTAAAAAAATAAATCTCCTTAATTTCAGGTGGAGATCACGGGTTTTACCTGTTGATTACCTGTTAGTGACCGTGACCCAACTGTTCCCAACGAATTCCCAACTAAAAAAATACTTTGGGAGAAGTATAAAAAGGCTTCTATGGGAAGGCCAAAGGGACGAGAGAATAGAGAGAAAGATTACTATGCTGAGATTTCCTTGACTAGGTCTGAAGATCCTTGCGCCTCTTTCACTTCCCCCATTCTACAGGAAACTCTTGTTTCCTTCTATGTGTTGATGTTTTCATACTACTTGAGATATCATGGAGTAAGTCATGGAAGGAGTTTGTTAAAGGCTTGAGGCTGGATGAATCCAGGAGACGGTTCCACTTGGAGCTTGCGAAAGGACGAAGCAGGTGAAATTATTCCTTTCTGTACTTTATTTGTCTATAATAAAAGAAACACATGTCTTTGTTCCTGATATAGATCTTCTTCATGTTTATGATGTTCATGTTATGATTCATATGTGAACAATCATTTAATTGCATAACTAGCTACCTTTCCTTATAATATGAAGATGGTTTCTATATGATGCATAGTCCATATACTGATGTGCTTTCTTGAATTGATTGTTTTGCAGGTCAAAGGAGCAAAAGGAACTCCAAGAAGGGTTTGGACCCTGGAAGGCTCCTCTCAAACGTAGGACCTCAGGTACACCCCCTATCATAGAGTTTGCTTATAGTAGAATTATGGCTGTATGGAATGTGTGTTTCTTTGTATAGATAACTTCCAGTCTGCAACGGTATCCACCCAAGACCCTAGGGGAGTTTATCCCACAACAGAATGCTCCAATCCCAGGAACTAAATCATCTGCTTCACTGACACTCATTCTTTACACTGTACTATAGCATTATTTTATTGTTTTTCCATCTTTAAAGAAAAAGACCAAAAATAAATTATATATTCCAAAAAGAGTAGGAATGGGATAGTATTTCCATTTATTGTTGGTAGCTAGAGTCAGTCGTGTCGCCCTTGAACAAATCACTCAAAGCAAAGTCTCCTCCGTTTGGGTGGGATTTAGTTTGACTTAGGTATGCCTTAACCTTGTCACATTGAGTCGTGCTTTTGTTCAAGGGAAGTTAGCCTAAGTCGGCCTCTCTGCAGTGTCTCCTAACTTATTTTTTCAGTCCACCATCCCTGGTTGCCAGCACTATGTCTATCATCACATCAGTTATATTGGTCCTTTACTCGTTCCGGTTTGAGAAGGTCTCCATTGACTTCTTGCTAGCGGAACTTGTCCTTATTGATGACGACATCTTTCTCTAAGGACAGGCCTAAAGCTACACCTTGGCCCTATTTTCATTATTGATAGGTCACCTTGTGCTCAGCATCGATCAGTATCATGGGTCTTTGACTGAGTTGTTTCTTTGTGTTCGACATCAGCTTACATTATCACACATTGGGATTCATGCAGTACCTTGGTTTCCATTTGACCCTATTGGTGGATACCTTGCCTCTGTGTCAGCTTTCATTATTGGTTGGTTCAGAGGGTTTTTGCTATGCGCTAGCCACATCTTGTGTACGCTAGAAACATACTTCGGTTGGGTTACTACATGGTTTTTGTCTGATTCCTTCCACATTATTGGCCTGCAGGTTACACTCACACTAGATTGATGGAGGATGCCTTAATGCCTTCCTTCTAGCGGATCCTTCCCTATCGACTTTGACTCATTGCTCTGGGGCAAAGATCTAGAGTCCATTTGGCAGTACCTTGGGGTTTGTAGTCATTAGTGGCAGATCCTTCGCTATCGACAGTGGGAAACCATCATTGTCTCCTGATCGATAGATTCTTACAGGTGTTCAACTCTAGTTCATCTATTCACACTTGTTGGATTGTACTGGGTACCTTGACACTCATTATCATTATCGGTGAGTAGTCTCGCGTTTGTTAACGGTATACATCAATGGTCGGTAATCAAATGATTTCTCACATGGTTGACTTCAGATCATTTATTCCCATGTTGTAGAAAGGTACCACGGTGGTCAATGAAGACCTCAGGTTGTATCAACATTCATTGATTCACTTGACAGTTGCTCTTGTTGCTGCTAGTTGATACCACTTCACCTTATATGTTGCAGTCATTCATGGCGACATTTTATATGTTCGCGCCTGAGTTTGCAGTGTAGTACCATCTTATTCCATCATGTTCGTTTGGTACTTTTTGGGATCAATCTTTGATATCAGTGATCTGCTTCATCCTTTAGCATCATTGACATTCTTATATGTGACATTCAGACATGTACTTGTCGATCTTGATCAGATGATCCATTATGTATTTTCCAGTTATGTATACTTGTATACTTGGTGTATCCGCTTGTACTTGATATGCGGACATGCTATACTTTCTCTGAGCATGGGTATGCCCGCCTCAAACAGTGTTTCTTTCTGATCTCCTTTTGTGGTTTGGCAGGCTGAATTCTGGTGCAATCCTTCTTAGTTTTCGACAGATTTCCTTTCTATGAACTTGTTTAATACATTTCGGCCATCATGTACCCCTTCTAACCTCATATATTAGGGGGCATCTATTATAGCTCCAAATATCACTCTTTTGGTTTGTGATGTTGCACTCATGGACTAGGGAAACCCTCCTTCCTGACCTGGTCCCAAATTTAAAAAGCAGTGTTTTATTCCTTATACGCGACATTGCCCTGAGCTAAACACATGTATACGTGGGTATGTGTATACCCAATCTGCATATATGTTTAAAAACACTTAAAAAAAATAAATCTCCTTAATTTCGGTCGGAGATCATGGGTTTTACCTATTGATTACCTGTTAGTGCTCGAGGCCCAACTGTTCCCAATGAATTCCCAACTAAAATACTACTTTCAGTGAAGTATAAAAAATCTTCTATGGGAAGGCCAAAGGGAGGAGAGAAGAGAGAGAAAGATTACTACGCTGAGATTTCCTTGACCAGGTCTGAAGATCCTTGTGCCTCCTGCACTTTCCCCATTCTATAGGAAACTCTTGTTTCCTTTTGTGTGTTGATGTTTTCATACTACTTGAGGTATCATGGAGTAAGTCATGGAAGGATTTTGTTAAAGGCTTGAGGCTGGACGAAACCAGGAGACGGTTCCGCTTGGAGCCTGGGAAAGGACGAATCAGGTGAAATTATTCCTTTCTGTACTTTATTTATCTATAATAAAAGAAACACATGTCTTTGTTCCTGATATAGATCTTCTTCATGTTTATGATGTCCATGTTATCATTCATATGTGAATGGTTGTTTAATTGCATAACTAACTACCTTTCCTTATAATATGAAGATGGTTTTCTTATGATGTTTAGTCCATATACTGTTGTGCTTTCTTGAATTGATTGTTTTGTAGGTTAGAGGAGCAAAAGGAACTCCAAGAAGGGTTTGGAGCCTGGAAGGCTCTTCTCAAATGTAGGACCTCAAGTACGCCCCCTATCGTAGAGTTTGCTTATAGTAGCATTATGGCTGTATGGAATGTGTGTTTCTTTGTATAGATAACTTCCAGTCTGCTAGGGTATCCACCTAAGACCCTAGGGGAGTTTATCCCACAACAATGAATATAATTTTTTATTAGAAAAAATAGGATTTATAGGATCTGGTATTATGAAAATATATTTAAATTAAATTTTAAAATTATAAGTAAGGTTTATATATATGTATATGTGTATATATATATAATATATATATATATATATATTATATATATATATATATATATATATATATATATATAATGAGTGTTATTTTATATTATATAAAACATGTATTAAGTATAGTATAAAAATGACTCACCAAGTATTAAGGAATGAGAAGGAATTTATATAATGTGGATTTAGTCATTTAATAAATTAGATAATATAGCTTAAATTTGTTTAATTATTATTAAAGTATTATGTTGAAATGAGTAATACAAATTGAATTTTTTGTTTAATATTAAAATATTATGTTGAAATTGATAAGTTGTTATTTTACTTTATTATTTATTGGAAGTGTGAATATTTATATTATTATTATTTTTAATATATTGTGTGTGTGGTATTTTGAGTTATAATAAATTTAAGTGTAAATTGATTATCGATAAAGAATTTATTGTCAAACATATTAGACATACCAAATCATTCATGGATGGTAATGGTGGTAGTGGTTCCAAGCATTTCAAACTATAAACTAAAGATTTAACTTTAAGGTGGAAGAATCCCTAGTCTAACTTGAAGATGGATGAATCTATGATAAAAGATATCAAGTGGGAACTTGATGAGATAAGACAAGATTCACAATGAAAATCATCCAAGTGATGGATAAATCACTAGGGGACAACAAGCACATCATTTCAATTGTGGGGACTTGAACCCAAGTTGCTCTAGTAAGAGCCAAGTATCTTGACCTACTAGGCTACAATGGAAGCATAACAATGGATTAAGCCTTCATGCAGGTGGATTATGCATAACCTAAGACTTAAATAAGGATGAACTCATGTATGTGTTCCATTTGGATAAGCACAATATGTATAGTGATCATGGAATTTTAACATGATATTGATGATTTAAATGATTGTACAAATGATAATATCTTAACATTGAATTTGAATCAAATGTCCTTGGGGAAGGAAGAATATTCAACAAGAGGTTAAGGCTCAAGATGATGAGACGCATTTGAAATTTAATGATGTACTTAGATGAGTATACCTATGATGTAATGGTTAACTTCCTAATAGAAAGAATAAGAAATGTATATTGAAAAAGTAATTGGTACCTTGATGAAAACATGACACTAATAGTACTCATGGGATAACATAATCTTGTTCAGGGTTGGACCACATCCTCACATAGATCCTAGAGGGATGTTGAACTATTTATACAAGTAAATGAAATTAATTCATGATAAGAATGCTTATAGTGTATTGTTGTTCTATATTTGATAAGTATTGAGATGATTCTCATATTAACGATGTTTCGTGATATGATGGTATGTGGTAAATGTATATAGTTGTAATGAGAGGTTAACGATGTATATGTGGTGCTTATTTAATTATTTTTTTATGATAATGATGTTGAATTCTCATGATCGATATGATATGCATAGGGATCATGATGTAAATTGACATGTGGTTCATTTATTATGCGATGTCATGATATATCCTTGATGCTGATATGTTGATGTTATAACTTATGAGAGTATTTTATGATGTGAAAGATGGGGTAATTGCATGCAAATTTTATTACATTCAAGAGTATGCAGATCTTTATTATTCAAAATGTTGTGATAACAATCACTTTATGTTATCAAGATGAAATGAAAGTGTTGGCATTTGGACTATTTCTCTGATACTATGATTATAACTAATGCATTGATTGCATGTTGAGATGTGGTGATTGACAGGAAATCCATGAGCGGGATGAGAGGGCCAATTTATTTGATGATCTCATAGGCGCTGATACCTGCAAGGGAGAATATGTAACACCATATTAACCGAGGACAACCAAAATCAACACTACATATGCTAGTCGTTCTTTTGTATTCTATAGCTCTTGATGGATAGATATTGAGGGGATATGGGACCATATTGAGGGGCTATGGGGAAATTAGTGCCCGATATTGGCACTAATTGTCATTCCTTCTCATATGAAAAGTCATGAGCCTAGTCAATCTTGATCTGAGGCCAGTCCTATTTTGATAGGAAGAGCTCTAAGGTAAGGCTATGAGCTATGACCTACAAGCTTTGTCGGTACCCTCAAGACTAATCAAAGTACCCAGTAACAAGGCTCCTCAAGTCAAGTCCACTAGCCTGGGGTTGATATATTATTATAGAACAGACCTATAAGGTTTGTTCAAGTCAGCCTAGATCCTCTCCTAGGCGTCTTCTTCTATCTGACACAGAATTTATCTATGCACTTGTCCCTTCAATATATCCATAAGACACCTTGTAAAATACCTTACGGTGGACTGTTATTTCCTTTCTGATGATGATGATACCTTATTTTACAAGCTTAATACTTATTATAATATTGTCTTTAGTAGAAGCTTCCAAGGTGCTAAGTTAAGAATCTTTACTCAAGGTGATAGACAGGTCCTCTTCTTGAGTTCAGGTCATAGTTATGTAGTTTCTCAACACATACATAAAATTTCTCCTCTTGCAACCTTTAACAATAGGTCTAGTCTCTTGAAATATTTGTAGAATTCTAATGCAGATTTGTCCCTTTAGGGCTTTCAATAGTTCCAAAAGGATGCAAAATTGCTCTTCCTTCAATTTGTCACAATTTGATGGAGTGAGTGGTTTATATTTGGAAAGAATTGTATAAATATAATAATTTTTGAAGATAATTGTGTTCCTTGACGGTGTTTGAGCTTTGGATCAAACCTTCTAAATAATCCTACTATCCCCCTATATAGTTTGGTCCTAGTATCTTTTAAAATTAGTTTCCTTACTACCTGTTAGGACTATCTATAGTCCAGAAAAGATTAGTTTAACTAGTAACTTGATCACCTTCACAAATTTCACAAAACCTTATGATTTTCACATATTTTTAATGTGTTACAAGACCTGTGAATTTGAGCACATGCCTTAGATATTTCTCCTAGAATTCTCAACCTCTCGATGATTCAAACTCTATAGGTTTGAATTTCTTATACGTTGTATTGAGTTCCTTTTTGAATTGTAAGATGACAAAAACCTTGTGTGTCTATTGCAACAATCAAGCCATCTATTCTGCTTAATGAAATATCTATGTCTCATTAGTTCAATCTCATTTCTGAGTTGAGTAGCCTATGATTGCAACTCTGTGGTCTTGATCTTAGACAAACATGTCTTTATTCTCCAACCTTGCATATGTTTTTCCAAAGACAATAATAACAAAAGGTCATTATTGTGAAATGATTTTTGATCTAGCATCCTCTTACCAATCAAATGCATTCAGCAGATGGCTAAAGTAGTGGTTGGGAGCAGTTCATTGTCAAAAACATCCAGGGGTTTCCAAAGTAGAGAAACAAGGGCATGTGTTTGATTTATGGGCTAACGTTTGAAAATTTTCTATGAGAAGAGGAGTTGGTGGGAGTCCTTATGGCAAGGGGTTGCACCTCTTCCTTTATTTCTTAAAGTAGGCTTGAAATAAGTGATTATAGATATATAATACATATAATATGAAAAGCTCTCACAACACAATAATATTGAACATTTGCATGAGACATAACTTAATTTATTTTCAATATATTTTTTATTTAAAAAAGGAAATATATGCTACCATGATGCAATACAATGATTCATCAACATTGGGCACCAAACAAATGAATTGGACCATGGATGTTATGTACGATCACAATCATCCACGATAAACTATGATTATTAGCCACTCTATAATCAAAGGCACAATGCAAGGACAACATGTATCCATCTTGGAGGACAGTGCGAAAACCCAAAATTTTATTGATGGATAGTTGGTGGAGTGTAGAGGCATTCATAGATTGATATATATGATGAACAAACTAGGCAAGAGAGGATGCCCATGCTTCACCTCAGTTGTATTCTTGATTGTTGGTTAGATATGTTGAGGATATTGTTGATGGGACAATGTTGAGGATATGGCTGATGGGTCGATATTGAAGATAAAATCCTCCCTTAACCCTTTAGCCAAAAATATGTCTCCTCAAGTATCTCCAATAATATCATATGAAGATTCATAATATTTAACTTGGAATTATGGCCCACCATGATCATCTAATAATTAATTGAAATAGCAGTAGACCCCAATTTAGGGATTGGGTGGATCATATGGTGGGACTATGCTAGTGGGAACCCTAAATAAATGACTTGAAACCCCCTTGATTTTCTACCTTGATGGAATTCATCTCCAAAATTTCTTGTTGGATACACAAGTCCTAAAAACATGACAAGGAAGATGACAGGAAGTTGACAAGGGCATTAGGTTGTCGTAGAACATCATAAAGTACATCAACATGGATGAACATGGAATGGGAATTAAGGTCATAAAGTCATAAAGGTCGCAAAGGTGCATCAAAATATTTTTGGAGTGTCGACAAGGTAAATATACAATTCTTGTCTCGTATAAAATAAAATATACATTTACTGTGGTGATAGTATCCACAAGATTCTTAGAACTAGTGGTATAGTGTTTGGCAATGAATGAATAAGCAAGAAAAGGGGGAAAGTATCTAACAAATATGGTTAGTGTATGCATCAAATTCCCCATCCTTGAACGAAATGGTGGTTTACACAGGGCTCATGATAGAATATGGGATGGAGGGTAGATTGGCATGGTCAGAAAATGAAAGAAGGGTTTTATCTACTAAAGGAATATGGGATGGAGGCTATGTCTAAGTTCAGGGAGGATTTTGGCTTTTCTGACAAGGATGGAGGTGGATGTATCACAACAAAGGAGCTCAAGACAATAATGCATTCTTTGGGTCGAAACCCCAATGTATATTGGAAGTGGTCCAAATGTTTTATATTCAATAATCCAATCTCGAATACAATCAATGACAAAAGAGTAGTTATAATCTGCATGTAAATGCAACATATTAAATACACCATTCCAAAATGATTTTTTTGAGGAGAATCAAAGAAATAGATGAGTCTAGCTATCCATTCCCTCCATACATAGTAAACAACAACCAGGCCCACTCTGTCTTTTACGGCACATTGTCTCATGCCAAGATGAAGCCCAAAATATACATTTACTGATATTCTTAAGTAGAGCAAAAATATGAAGCCAATATACAGAGATTCTCTGAAGGACTGCTCAAACTAGAGTCAACTTGCCTCCATTATAAAAGTTTACAGTGGATATAAGTCAACTCCAATCCTTAATTCCATAACAATTAGGTTGGAGCATAATCTAAGATTTTCAAAATTTGCATCCAAAGAAGTGGAGGTAACACCAAAATTATGATAAATCTCTAGTACTAATGCATCATCTCGGTAAGAAGAAATCATATGAGATTTATTATTCTTCATAAGGAGTGGAGATGCCGATCAAAAGGGGTCAATCTACGAAATAGTAACACGTCATTGACAAATATCAAAGGAGTAGCTGTGACTTGTCTACTGCACAATTACATTTAATCCATCTACCTCCACACCCACAACCAAAATTACTGCCCTTGTGAATTTTGTGACTAATTCTCCCACAATCCAATATTTTATCCTCAACATCTTCTTCTCGCAAAAGTTGTCATAGATACTTTTAAGTAGGGATATTGTCTACTAAAAAATATCCTGTAATTTGCCTCCACCATCCTTGTAGAAATTATGGTGTAGAGTTGCAACTACTTATGAAGTTTTAATCAAAATCACAAGACACAAACATGCTTTATTGCTTTCTTGAAGTTAATTCACACAAGTTAACATCATCCAAGTTGTCTACTGATGTGGAAATTCGAATTTTTTCTATTTAACCAAAGAAAAATCAAATTGAGAATGTCTTGCTACATTTTTCAACACATAGTTCATTGGAATGTATTACTTTCACTATGAACTTGGCATAGTTCACATGTTAAGTTCATAAGGTTTTGGGCTTATGTGGTTATATGTTTTGTGTATATAAATAATAGGTGTCCAACTCTTTCTATTAGAAACAAGACTCCCTATGAAATGTGGTATGGCCACATTCCTTCAGTGAGGCATCTCAGGGTTTTTGGTTCCTCATATTATGCCTTCATACCTAAGGAACAGATAAAAAAACTTAGCGCAAGGAATCACAAATGTATCTTCATTGCGTACTCATACCTCCAAAGCATACCATCTCTATGATGAAGTGAATAAGAAGTTTATAATATCTATAGATGTGATCTTTCTTGAGTCTTCCAAGATTCACAATGTTGTTGAGTGGTAGCTTAATTGTTTGCATATATTAAAACATGAAAAATATTTTCAAGAGTTCAATAGTCAGATTCCACATATCCTTCTCTTAGCTCTATAATTTCTATGAAGATCCTTGAAGAAATTAGGTTGAAGGAAATTCCTTCACCTGCTTTGTCAGGAAAGAGCTAAGAGACTATTGGCAGCAGGTAGCCAAATGTGACAAGCGGTGAGGGTACATGCAAGATAGAAAGCAAGGATTAACGCAAAGGAGTAATGTAGAGGAGTGTACTAACTACATACATATCATCAAACATATTTCATCCCACTTAGGATGCCTTGTATCGTGCCTGGTTACTCATAAGATCATGTTGGTCACAACCTCAGTAGCTTCAATAAACAAGTGGTAATACTCTTCATCTTCTAAGCTATGTAATAAACAAGTGAAAGGGAGCAAGACATGTAGATCAAACACATGGAATAAATTTTAGTTCTTTCAACCATGAATGTCATTGAAGACGGAATGATACGACAATGATAAGCAAATTTTTAAGCTACATTAAGAGGTGTATTTCAAAAGATGTGCTTTGTTTTCCATACCTAGCCTCCAAAGGGTTATGCATCAAATGGAGTCTTCATGTGGTCCTAATATTCTATCATACCTTAGGTTTCTTGGTCTGCTTATTTTTCTCCTCAGCTCCTTGAGAGTCATCTATCATGTCATCTTTCTTTGTGGCCCATAAGAGACATAATTGTGTAGTTTCAACGGGCAGTGACCGTTGCGGGATGAGGCCCTGGGAGGACACATCTATGCAATTTTAGGATTCAAGGCAGACTGGGTAGTCAAGGGACAAAACTACACAATTTTTGGAGACAATGGGTTCCGGCTGAGGGAAGCACATTGGAGGAAACCACTGCGCATTTTTGAATGGTATGGGAGGTTGGGATTTCTCCGCATTGCACGGTTCGAACAAGCAATGGAAAAGCTTGAGGGTTACATATGTGAAGTGTGTAGTTCAGGAAAGTTGGAGGAGGCTAGGTTGCTAGGGAAACTATGAAATTTAGCTAAGTGTGGGATCAGTGGAACTTATGTGAATAGTGATAAAACTTCACTATGATCAAACACTTGAAAACTTAAAGATACAACATAGACCATCCAGAACATATAACACATACTTCACTTAGTGTAACAACCTTTGTGGCAGCTTACGACAAGTGCGGCTTGAATTATAGACTTTGGGAGGATAAAGGCGACACTTGTGTAAGAGTGTGTGAAATGAGTGTTAAACATGTCTCATTCTCATAAATATTTCCCCTTGAAGCAAAACAAACCTCACTTTGCATGACAAGCGATTACCCCCATGCCCAAAGATGACACATTCTATGTAAAGATAAAAGCATAAACGACTCTTAAGATCTAAAAAGGGAGCTTGAGATCATCAACTTACCAATAAGTGACTAAGGAATGATTGATCACAAAATCCATAGCAGGGTTTGAAATTTAAGTGCAGGCCAAAATTTTGGAGGGTGTTGCAACCTCTACAACAAAGCCGTCACCTTCTTGCTAGCTTCGTTTTCAACTAGTGTCTTGAATTCTACAAACTCAGAGAATGTCTCATATTTAGTCCACATGAAGAAGATCCAACACTTCCGTGAGAAGTCATTAATAAAAGTGACAAAATATTTGTGTCTGACAGTGTAGGTTGTCGAGAAAGGTCCATAAACATCATAGTGGATCCTTTCTAGGACTGCATGTGCTTTGTTGTCTTGATCATGGAATGTGGATTTTATGTACTTTTGTAATGTACATCCTTTGCATATATCCTATTTCTTAAGTGCCCCTTTAGAGAGGCGAGTGGTTATTTGTTCTATAACATTGAAGGTACCATGATACAAATGACCAAGTGTTTTGTGCCAAATTTCATCGACATCGCGACCTTCACTTTCTCTGCCTTAGTGCTTAATGTAGCACATTCTTCCACATCTAGCTTATATAGGCTCTTCACATGAACCCTAATATACTTCACCTGCCCCGTGGCTATGTGTGTTAGGAATGCTTTTCCTTTGTTGAATATCACTTCACAACCATGGTAAACTAACCACTCAGTGAATGCCAATAGACAAACCCCTAATCCTTTACCTTTACCTTTTCTTACTATCTCCTCATATTGAAATTTTGAAGACAAAATATTTCTTTTCTCTTAAAAAATTGTCTTAAAGTCCCCCTCCATGTAGTAGTGCCAAATGCAACAATAGACAAGTTATCTCTAATCATATCAACATATATGAAAGGGAAAGAAGAGGAATTCATGTCTAAGAAATCTTGTCAGTAAAACTTGTCGCGTTCTTCTTAGTCGACTACCCCCACAAAACAAAGAGCCCAACAAATTGTTGTATTTATATAAGATAACAAGAATGGTAAGTAAAATAATGACCTCGGTATAGGTGCAAGAGAATAGTTGTCTACAAGAATGAGGTTCGAGCATAACCATTGCCTATAACCTTGGTTGTGAACTTCCTCCCAAAGTTGATTTACTTTGATCGTCGATTGCTCTACCCAATCCTGAAGATGGTGGGGCGTGAGTAGGTCCTTCAATTTTCGTCTTTGATCATAGGAGTCCTCCCAAAACCTCGCATTATCTCCATTCTTGATTTCCCAAAAACTATGTTGTTGGATTAGATCTTTATGTTGATTGGTAGCATTCCAAATTAGAGAGTTTGTGCCAACTTCTTTAAGATGAATTAAATCACCTACTGGTCTATTATGAGCATACTTAGCTATCTAGAGGATTGCCCAAGGAGTATATGGGTTCAAGAGCCATCTCCACCAGATGCGCGCTCCCATGACCTCATTATTGTGCTGAGGATCCCATAATCCAGTGCCTCCAGAGGATTTTGGGTGACAAACTATTTCCCACTTTACCAGAGCCCATTTAATTTTTTGTTTCATATTCCCCCATAAAAAATCTCGTTGAAGATTTTTGATTGCTTTAAGAACCCATTTGGGTGTTGCCAGGACTGTGAAGAGGTAGAGCAGCATAGATTGTAGCACTACCTTGATTAGAACTAGGCGGCTCGCCATATTGAGAGCTCTGAAGGTCCATGAAGAGATACGAGCTTCCAGATTTTCTAGGAGAATTTTCCAAGATGAGTGCTTTAAGGCAGAGGCTATCATTGGAGCTCCCAGGTATTTGGAGGGCAGAGATACAATCAAGAAGCCTAGCATTCTAGCTATGGAGGCTTTAGTGATGGGAGGTGTGTGAAAGAAGAAGACTTCAGATTTTGATTTGTTAATGCAGGCACCAAAAGCATCCGAAAAGTCAGATAAAATTGATTTCAGCTTACGGGCTTCCTGGACCGAAGGATGACCAAATAATATATTAACATCCACAAATTGTTGGTGGGTGAAAGCAAGGGTATTCTAGAAAGGAAGGTCACGTAATTTCTAGTCTTGAAGGGAATCTTTGATGTAACGTCCAAGACCTTCTGCCATAATAACAAATAGAAAGGGTGAGAGAGGGTCCCCTTGTCGGATACCTCTAGATGGGTGGAAGAGGGTGGAGGGGGTCCCGTTGACAAGAGTTGAGAAAAAGGAAGAAGTGATGAGACTCATAATCTATCTTACCCAAGGGGGGGTAAAGCCAATGACTAGCAGTATTTTTTGAATATATTTCCAGCTTAAAGTATCAAAAGTTTTTGAGAGGACGATTTTTAGGAGCACACCTGCCTTTTTGATTTGCTTTAGGAAGTGAACGATTTCATGAGTGAGAATTATGCCATCAGTGATCTACCTTATTTCCATGTAACCTGATTGCTTCTGTGATATAAGAAGAGGAAGCAGAGGCTTGAGGCATGTGGCAATCACTTTGGAGATAATTTTATACAATACATTGCATAGTGCAATAGGTCAGAATTTGTCCGGAGTTTGGTTGTTCTCCTCCTTAGGGATGAAGGCGATGAAGGTGGAATTCAAGGATGAAAGCATCCATCTACTAACTCTGGACACCTCGACTACTTTCCAGACTTCCTCCTTGATTAGATCCCAGAAGTTGTGAAAGAAGTCCGAAGTGAAGCTGTCTAGTCCAAGTGATTTCCCAACTTTGAGCTGTCGCATAGCTGTCTCCACTTCCTATAAAGAAATAGGCATGAGGAGTATTTGATTGTGTTCCTCAGTTACGATCTTATGAATAATCTTGATGATCTTCTCTATAGTTGGCAGCCGATCAGTCTTCGTTTCCTGATGCACCCTCCGAAAGTGGGTGAGGAGTTCCTGTTCCATATCTTCATGCTTCTCTAGATGTTACCCTTGTCGATTTTGGAGGAGAGTAATGTTGTTGTGCATTCTCCATTGGATAGTGGTATGGTGGAAGAAATTTGTATTGTGCTCGCCATCTTTAAGCCATCAGATCCTCAATTTTTGTCTCCAAAGAATCTCTGCCTATCTTGCTCTTTCTGAGATCTGTGTTTGTAGTTGGCGTTCCTGTTCTGCTATGGTTTCAGATCTGCCTTCAACTATGATTCTCCGCTGTAATTTTTGCATTTCTTGTTCAAGAGTGTTTTCCACTTGAAAGATATTGCCGAAGGTAAAGCGATTACACTGTTTTATTTTTTCCTTGATATGTTTTAGCTTTTGTTGGAGCTTGTACATTTTTGTGCCTTTTGGTGGCGTGGAATTTCTCCATATCTCTGTCATCAAGCTATGAAAATCAGGGTGATTCAACCAGAAGGCTTCAAAGCGAAAGGGCCTGCGAACATTGTCTCATGGTCTTTGCCAGTGAAGCCAAATAGGCCAATGGTCCAAGCCAGAGAGTGGCAATATAGAGGCAAGAGATCCCTGCCAAGATGTATTGCATTATCAGAGATCAAGAATCTGTCTAAACAAGATGCAATTTGGTGGCCATCTGCATGCTTGTTGTTCCAAGTATAAACGCCATTGTTGAATTCCATATCTATAAGCCTGTTTTTATGAATGTAGTTATTGAAGTGTGTGCTTTCACAGTCTTGCTTGATCCGTCCTCCTCTTTCTTCCTCCAATCTTGTAATCATGTTGAAGTCCCCTCCTATGATCCAAAGTGGGTGGGATCTTTCTAAGTTGATCTGAGTTAGGGTGTTGAGTGTGTCTACTTTGTTTATTGCCTCCTAGGAGAAGTAGAAATTAGTTAAGTGTCCATGAACATTTGTCCCTGTTAAATGAAACTTGGCCTGAATAAAGTGCTTACTAGCATGTATGTTGGTAATTGTTATAGCTCTATGATCCCAAATGATGGCTAGGCCTCCTGAGGCTCCCATGGCTTCCACTGCCACTTCTTTGCTTCCTAGCCACGCTTTGGAAAGGATCTGATCCAACGTTGTGGAATTACACTTGGTCTCCTGCTAGAAAAGAATTTGAGGCTTTTCCTATTCTAGCATGTTCTTTATTAATCGTCCCTTCCTCGTGCTGCTGAGCCCTCTGGTGTTCCATGAGATGAGCTTCATGATTCATGATTGGGAAGGGGATTATAGTATTTGGTGAGCTTGGAGTATCTTCCAGATTCCACCAGCATCTCCCCTATGCGGATGGTTCTCTGAGGATTAGTTTTCCGTCCTCGTTTCTTGTTGTCTTTGAAGATATTTCTTCCATCCCACTGACTACCAGTTTGGACACCTAATGATCTTTGCTTCTATGCTCTTGAGAGAATTACTTCTAAGTTCTCCAACTATCGCTCAGGAATTTTGTCCTATTCCTTTTTCTTACAAGCTTGTTCAACTTCCAGTATATCTAGATCTCTGATGTCGAAGCTCTCTGGTTCCTCTTACATGTGTTGTACTGTTTCCTGCTCTGCCTCTGTATCATCTACAATAGTGAGCTGCATCTGAGTGCTATCTACCTCCACACCTTGAGTAGTAATTTTTTGCATGTTACTGGGAGAGGGTGTTTTGGTGTCCGCGAGTTGCTTAGAAGTGAGGGCTTTCTTTGAGCTTGATGGGGCAGAATGGGCGGAAGTCTTCGGAATGGCTTTAGGTTTTTTCTAATTATCTAAAATATGAACCTCTCGCTGGAGCAGGATTTCAAAGCTGTTGCTTATTGAAGGCAAGGAGGTGCTGGTGGCAAGTTTTTTGACTGAGGTAGAGGGATTTTTATGGGTCTTTTTGTGATTGGGAACTTTTGTGAACCCATCTGAGTCAGATTTGTCCATTGAAGGGGTGGTCATGGATTTCATAGTAGAGGGGCAGTCTTGGAATAAATGGCCGAGGGCATGGCATTTTCAACAACGGAATGGTACATGCTCATAATCTATTGTTTGTAACCATTCATAATCATCATGGTAGAGGCTTACCACGTCCGGGAGAGCTTTGTTGAGGTGCATGTATACATAGATCCGCGCATAGGAGGTGTATCACTTCAGCTTTGTCTCCTCTGCCACTTTGATGAATTCGCCTAAACCATTCCCAATGTCTCAGAAAGAGTTTTCATCCCAATACTCTAGAGGGAGAGAATAAAGGCACAACCACACTGGGGCCCAACTCAGATCTTGTTTGTCCAGGTTAAAGCACTCGATCCATCATCTTAGGTATATCCCTACTGTGTTGAAGAAATATGTTCCTCCATCTAATACCCTGTTTCGGTCCTCCAGACAATTGACAATGGTAGTAAAGAGGCACTTAGGCCCTAACTGTAGTGTTATATGCCCTTTTGGCTTCCATTTGGTTGTGGTCTAGCCGTGCAAAGCTTTCTCCATTGGCCAAAGGTCTATGAACTTTCCTATCAAACCATGATCCCTCATAAACTAGATCTGAATGTTGATGCGCTAATTTGGGAGCTCAATTTTGGGTCTATCAACTGCTAACAGCTTGCTAGTGTTTGACGTCACTCGTGGTTCTTCATTTGTGTTGTTATTCATTGGCGTATTTTCATTCTCTGTTGTTGTATCTTCTGGATGGTCCATCTTGACATTTTCAGTCTGTCACAGGCAATTTTCTGTATTAGCGGGGGGAGGCATCATCTCCTCCCTGTGATGGGATTCCATTGCTCAATAGTTGTTTCTTATTGTGCTGTAGCTACCTTATGGCTGAAGGTTAATGGTAGAATGGTTCAGTCTGTGAAGGTCTGCCAGTTGCAGAGCAGTGTCAAACCCTAAGCGCTTCGCTCTCCATTTTCGTTTTTTTTTGACATAAATGGTTAGTTTTTATTTAAAATTCAACAAATGAACTGTCGAGGACTTTAACAGTGAAACCCTGTATTTTCTTGTTACAGTCAGCGGGGAAAGAAGATTTTTCTTTTGAATAGTCCGCTGAATGAGTTACACTGTGAATGCAGGTAGAGGCTTGAAAGAGAACTTGATTTGGTTTCAGAATGGTGCCTTGAAATTCTACTTCTTTTGCCTTCCGTGACGTAGCTCTACTTCCTAGCTTGCAGAGAGGAGATCTAGAATGCCGGAGTGCCGGATCATCCCAAGAATCACTACATTTTCTTTTTGAAATGTCTGGCAGAGTGTTATATAGTGTTCAAGAATGCCAAGAGTGGTAAATTGGACTTGAAGAGGCCCTCGTGAACTCCCCAACACCTACCCATATGCAGCAGTGAGTTCCAATGACGAACAGAGATCGAAAATGCCATGGTTGCATTCTGAATTTTCCCTTGTGGATGAGTCTGCATTTCCTAATAGGAGCCAGCTCAAAATGGTTCGGTCCCGAAGTCTACAGAATCTGAATCAACGAAATGCTCAAAGGAACATAGGCCTAGACAACTCGAAAATTAAGGAATGTTGTAGTCCGATTCAACATCATTTACTAATAGAGATCTCCTGCTCGTGAGAGAGCCTAGGTTGGCTGCCAAGTCTGCCTGTGAGTTTAACTTCCTCAAAACATGATAGAAGGAGATTTTGTGGAACTTGAGCAACAATATTCTAACTTTTTTGAGGATGGGGGCTAACTACACCTGAGAAGGGATCTTTTGAGAGTTCATAGCCTGTATAATTAGTCTGGAGTCTCCAAAGACTAAGATGGAGAGGAGATTCCTCTTGATAACCAGATTTAGACCCTGCCATAGAGAAAGAGCCTCTGCTCTGTTGTTTGTTTCATGCCGCAGACCCCAAGCGAAGTGCAGCTCAGTTGAGCCACCTGGGCTTAAGATAACTCCCCCGCTACCCACATTTCCTGGGTTACCTTTAGAGGCCCCATCGAAGAATAGGCAGTGATCATCCAAAGCAAATTTTCATTTGATGAATTCCTATTCTTCGAGATGAATTTCCTAATGAGAAGGGGCTTTAGCAAGAGGAATGGATCTATTCTGATGATTTGGAACAAGCTCTTTTAACCATTTATCTTCCTTGCTATTCACAATCATGCCATTTCTTATGGTGGGTTTGGTTTCTAAGGCCTCCACCAACAAAGCTTTGATCTTAGTCATAATTCTAACCGGGTTACAACTCTCCTCCCTAAATATTCTGTTGTTCCTCTCCAACCATAGTTTCTAGCATGTGAATTTGGCGATCCACATTCAACCAGTCTTGAGAAGGCTTTTTCTTGAGAGACAGAACATGGATAACTTGGCCCAGTTTCTTAGCAGGTCCTGAATATTTCATGGAAGCTCTATTTTGTTAGGTCCTAACGTTAGGACACCCTTCCAAACTTCTTGAGCAAAGGGGCACAATAAGAACAGGTGGTTAGTCATTTCTTCATTCAATGCACAAAGAGGGCACTTGGAGGGACCTTCCATTCCATTCTTCCTCAGGTTATCTCTAGTGAGGATAATTTTATGTGCCAAAGTCCAGCAAAAGAAGTCAATTTTGGGGAGAGCAGGAAAAGACAAAATAAATTTCCATTGAGTTGGATCTGGGGGGATGTTAGGGACAACCATCATACTTTTGTAACCTTCTACTACTGAGTAAGAACCTAAAAGAGAACCCCACCCTCTTTTGTCCTTAGAAGAGGCCTTTAAGGGAGATTTTCCTTGGAGCAAATCCAACAATAAATTGGCTTCACCATCCAGCCAATGGCGTACCTCCCCCAAATTCCTACCATCCCATAGTCTTCCTGCATCATTTTTCCAATTGGAGATGTCCCAAAGGGTTTCCAGATTACTGGCCTGAAACCAAGCTCCGATATTTTCTAGTTCTGCCATCTGATTCAAGGGATGATCTCCAAGAATCGAATCTTCCCAAATTGTATTTTTTTCCCATTACCTGGGATCCAACAAAGCTTATGACTGAAAAGTTTCAAAGCTGTGAGATAGAGTTTGAAAACTGGTGATCCTTTGGAAATTCTAGGAGGCTGGTCCAAGCACCTCAAACACTGGCCATGAAAATATTTTTTCCACATAACTCTCTTGCTCCAACTAGGATTCCGAAGATCAATATTCCAAAGGAGCTTGGAGCCCATAACAAGATTTTGGGCTGCCAAATCCCGCATTTGGAGACCTCCTTCCGAGAATGGCTTCTTAATAGTGTCTTAATTAACTAAATGGAGCCTTCTTTCATTAGTTTTCCCTCCCTCCCATATAAATCTTCTCAGGATACCATCCACTTTACTAATGAAGGTTTTAGGGGCTAGTAGAGTGGAGTTCTGATAAACTGGGAGACTTATGAGAACATATTTCATAAGGATTACCTTCCCAACATTATTCAACCATGAGGCTCCCCAGGCTTGTATTCTAAGATTTAGCTTATCTAGCAGGGGCATCCAGTGAGTTACCTTAGGATTTGATTTGAATATTGGGATCCCAAGTTACTTAAATGACTCCGAGGTCATGGTTCTTTCCATTTCTAATAGCCTTGCTATGTCTATCAAATATTTGATCGAGAAATTCCAGCCATAGATCGTGCTTTTTAGATAGTTAATCTTGATGCTCGAAACCTCCCTATAAATGTCCAACTCCTTCTTGAAGGTTCTAGCAGAATTTATGCTAGCTCCTCCAAGCAATAATGTATCATCAGCAAACTGGGCATGATTTATGTCTTTAGCATTGTGAGCCATTCTCAGGCCTGGCAGAGTTTGGATCTGTTGACAGTAGTCTAGCTGGAAGCTGAGCACCAAAGCTTGAATGGCGTAAAGAATTAGGGACAAGGGGCAACCTTGTCTTAGCCCCCTCGAGGCTTGGAAAAATTCTATTGAATGACCATTAACCAAAGGTTTTATCCAAGGGAAGGCAATGCAAGCTTTCACCCAAGTTATGAGAACTTTTGAGAAGCCAAATTTCTCCATCACAGAAAACTGAAATTCATGTCTCACCCTATCAAAGGAATTTTTCAAATCTAGCTTGATCACCATGCCTTTCTCTTTTCGATGACAGCTTCAATGAATTTTTTCTTGCACCAGCACAATATTGTCAAAAATCATTTTCCCTTTTATGAATCCTCCTTGGTTTTCAGGGATGATGGCCGGCATAATTTTCTTAATACGAGTGGCTATTATTTTTGCAATCAACTTATAACTTGTATTACACAAAGAGATGGACCTAAATCTGCTGAAATTGGTGGCGCCTTTGTCTTTCCAAATCAAGGCAAGGAAGGTCGAGTTGGCACTGCCTCCAATCTTGGTGCAGGTCTGAGATTTACGGATCATTCTCAAAATCTCTTTTTTAATTGTAGGCCAGCAAATTAGGTAGAACCTTGCAATGAACCCATCAGGGCTTGGGGCTTTATTTGGATCCATGCAATCCAAAACTTCTTTAATCTCATTCATACTAACCAGAGCAGTCAGAATAATATTGTCAGAATCTTGAACACAGTGAGGAATAATATCAATTGGATAGGCTTTAGAATCTATAGGAGGGTCTTCCAGGGCAGAGTAAATATGTTTGAAGAAGGAGTGGGCTGCTCACTTTATGACTTCAGAATCTTTAACCATAGTGTTTTGATAGTGAATTTCATTTACCATTTTGAAGTGCTTGCATGGTTCGGCTTGCTTATGGAAGTAGCTTGTATTTTTGTCTCTGACATGTAACCAAAGATTTCTGGACTTCTGTCTCCAGAACTCTTCTTCATCCCTACTTGCTCTATGGAGAGATTTTTGTAGCTCTACTTCTTTTTGAAGAAGGATTTGAGTTACATCGGAATTGTCCATTGTTAATTGATGGTCTGCTAAACTATCATGCATCTCCTTTCTTTTGGCGGTGGGCATTTTCAACCTTTTAGCCCACTCCTTGAGCTCCCTTTTTAAGTCTCCTCATTTTTTCTTCCCACACAAAGAAATGGGATCCTTGAACTTGCCAGTTCCAGGCCTCGGAGACCACCTCCTAGAATCCTTCTTGATAAATCCATAGAGAACTGAATCTAAAGGGAATGGGGCCAAGATTTTCATCCAAGGAGAGCTAAAGCAGAATGGGTTTATGGTCAGAGGTGTAGTTTGCCAGAATTTTAAAGGTGTCCATTAGACCACAAGTCAAGAAGGAGGATTGGACTAGAAATCTATCCAGATGAGCAGTAATGTGGCCAAGGCCTATCGTTTTGTTTGACCAGGTGAATTTCCCAGATGTGGGCTTGATATCCTCCAATTCCTAATCTAAAATGAGGTCTTCAACCCATTCTCTAGCTGGGTACATGACCAACGAGCCCCCCTTTTCCTCTTCTGCAGCTAGCGTAACATTCAGATCACCTGCAATAATAATATTTTCTAGGTTTTGCAAGAAAAGATAGGACTGGAGCGAGTCCCATCAAATTTTTTCTCAGATGGTAAGACCAGAGCATAAAGATTGAACATACTTACTTGGTGGCCATATTCTTTATAGAGGAGCTTAGTGAGTAGCCAATGGGGGCAACATTCTTCGTGAATCAAATCATATTTGGAGCTGTCCCAAAAGGAGGCAATCCCTCCAGAGGCGCTTCTGGCCCTGACTACTCTCGCTTGGCCTTTATGGTAGAATGCTTTACTTGCTTGGAGGAGTAGAAGGTTCTCCGGTTTCGTCTCCTGGATGAGAAGGATTTCAAGAAAGTAGATCCTTACAATGCCTTTTAGAGATTCTTCTTTCAACCTCCTGCCTAACCCTCTGCAATTCCAGAAGGCATATTTCATTATTTACTGGCTTGGAAGGTTGTGGCTCCTTTTCAAGCCTGACCATGCTTGCACCTCGATCTGGTATTCATCATTCCTTTAAGAGTTTTCTGATAGCCTTGGAGAACATCCAAATAAGTTTGTTCCTCTCTCTGTTTCTTCTTGGACATTCGACCCCTGGCCAACTCGATAGGAGTGACTTGTGAGCTATCTGAATCTGAGACTCCATCTTCTAAATCTCCCTCAGAATCGGAGCCCAGATTGATGCGCTCCTCATTTTCTCCTTTTTCCCCTTATTCATCCTTTGATGGAGGAAGAGTTCACTTTACCTCTGCTTCTTTCACTTTCTTCAACGGGCCTTCAGGTTCCTTTTGGGTTCCAATGGCATATGTCTTTACCCCAGAGGAAGAACCCTCTTTTGGAACTTCTTTGGCTTTTGGTTTAGGCCAGGGCTTCACCAATGGCCCTCAATTTTTCTTCTCAGTTGGTTTTGGGACTACCTTTCCCTTTTTGATTTATTTCCATCCTTCTTCGTCCACTTTGTCCCCAGTTGGAGTTTTTGGGAAATTTCGTTGGAAGTGTCCATGTTCATGACAGGTTCTGCGTTTGAAAGGTAGTTGCTCATAATTCAATTTTTGACAGCGATGCCATTCTCTGACTGTATGTTTTACCGACAGTCGAGCTTCTTGATCGAATTCCACATAGATTCTTGTGCAGGTATATTGGCCCTTGTTATCTACTTTGTCAATGAAACGGCCTAGGCCATTTACAATCTTCTGCAAGGTGTGATAGCTCTAGCAATGGATCGGAAGATTGGGAAGCTAGACCCAGACTGGGACCTCTTTAGGGGTATCGATTGAGGGATCAAAGTCGGGGGTCCACTTCAGACCCTGATTTCCCATAAAATACAAACCATTTCTGAAAACCAAATCTCAATCTTCTTTGGAGGTGAACTAGAAAATGAAATACCCTCTTCCGACAACATAGCAAATCACATTGTTTTCCAACTGAGGCCTCCAGTTGCGTTGGATCCAGTCATCTCTTATTTTTGTAGAGGACCAGCATCCCATAAATTATCCTACCAATCCTCTGTTAGCCAGGGCTAGGTTAATTTTTATCGGTTGGTCTTCTCGCAGGGCAATCTCAGGAATTTCCTCCAGTTTTTTGATGAATTTCAAGACTTCTGGAATCAAACATTTCTTCCCTTTCTGCGAGAGCAATCTTCTAAATTCTTCTTTTGAAGAGATTGGTGCAGTGGGAGAAGGCTCCCCACCCCCAGCCGCACTCATGGCAGCAGCTATGCTCCTCTGCGATTTCAAAACCTAGACACAAACACTGTGCCAGCAGCAGCACTGGCCGAAGGAGGGAGGCAGAGCCCAATTGCAAGGATGCGGGGAAGGATTGAGAGCCCAACATCAAGGGCTGCCAGGCAAGGGGCCTACGGAGGGCCGCAGGGCCAAGGAAGCAGGGGCGCGGGAGCTCCAGTTCAAAATGCATGCGCAGATCACCTTGAAACTCGGAGAACTATTACGAAATTAAACGGAGCAACTATTACGAAATTAAACAAAGAACTATTACGAAATTAAACGGAGCAAACTCAACTGATGAGATCAGGGAGTTAAAATATCTATTTGCAGGAAGTGTTACTCACTGGTCTCAGAAAATCAACATGATCGACTTTCAGAAAGCAAGGAGCACGACCAACAAAAGCATAACACGTAGAAAATGCCAACTCAAAGGCACGATGCATCAGAAACCCTCCAAAGATTTGTTCATGTAAGTTGCGTTGTTGTGGCTGGCAAACGAGTGCATTTACAAGCCTTGTGTCTTTTATCAGTATGTTGTCCCTGTCTGCTAAAGCAGCAGGCATGTCACACAACACATGACCTTCTCTCAACAAAGCTTCTACTCTCTCACCATCGCCATCGCCATCGCCATCGCCATCGCCATGCAACCGGTTGCTCTCCTCAAACTCCCTTCCACGTCTTTGTCTTTCTTTCTTCCTTCTCACGTCTATTGCTTTACCTTCCGCTAGGAGCGTCTTTTCTGTGTCTGTTTGTGGTACAAGTCGGTTAACAGGGGTTGATTTTCCAGTTTTCAAGTCTCACGACACAAATGTAAAGTTTGTAATTAGAGCAATAGAGTCCCCACTTCCAGTGCCCCTTGCGGAAAAAGCCCCTTGTAAAATCTCATGGGAGATTCTTCAATTACAGAACAAAATTCAAAAAGTAAATGGCAGTGATAAAAAATAGTGAGGCATTGTTGTATAAATAGCTCCAGATAACTCAATTATGACCATTTGAATTTCAATTGATGAGCGGCCAACCCATGTAACAGCACCAACAA
Source organism: Pinus taeda (assembly GCA_000404065.3). Lineage (NCBI taxonomy): Eukaryota > Viridiplantae > Streptophyta > Pinopsida > Pinales > Pinaceae > Pinus > Pinus taeda. Next base: position 4,543 of record APFE030565089.1, on the reverse strand, counting down.
CTTTGAGCTGAGTATCCACAGGGATTGGCTTCTTCAACACCATCTTGTCAAGAGACGCTGTAACTAGTAACAATGGTCTCGGTGTGTCGTCAGAATCGGAGCAGTGCTGCAAAAAAAAATAAACCATTAAGAATATAATGTCATTTTTTCTGACTTGACTCTAAAATCTATATGTGCAAGTTTGATCAATCTAAACCGATAGATAAAAATTCTTTTTTCATAGCTAACTTTCATCAATCTAAACAATTATGTATATATATTATAGAAAGAAAAAAACTACCAATATTTTATTGATAAAAGTTGTTAGATAGTTTATAAAAATAGTGTTAGATACTTTATAGGTTTTATATATTGTAGTATATTTAGAAATACATTGGTGTAGAAATAAGGGAAAACATGTAACAGAAAGAGATGAAAAACATTGCAGAGACATTGCAAAGTCATGGTGAAGCAAAAAAAACTGATAAGTCCAAAAATGTAAAATGCCCCGTCTCTTGACCCATTGAACCCCACATACCAACAATATATATAACTTCAATCAATCAAGTAAAATCTATTTAATATATATATATATATATATATATAAACTAGGAATTTATATAAAAAGTACATACAACATATTTTATTGTAAATTTTAGTATTCTTCAAGTGTAATTTTTTGGAACATTTTTTTTGGTTTATTTTCTAATTTAATTGGTCTAAAATCTGATAAGGATACATTGAAATCACAATTTTTACAGGTGAACTCTTCACAATAAAATTTTTTTGAATGTTTTTGAGAGTGTTGAGCCCATATATGCAGTGAAAACACTAGTTTAAACAACACAAATATAAAATTGACCACAATTTTTTGAACAGATTCTAACAAGAAATTCAACAAAATCTCCAAAACATTACACTTAAAAATTACCCTAATTTATTAAATTAAATAAATATATATATATGAATCTCTTATTGTTTATTATTATTTATTTATTAAATTTGATTTTATATATATATAGACACTGACGTTACATTGTATATTCATATATTTTTTCATAAGAGCTGTCATTCAAACATTATTGATGTATATATTATATTAATATATACACTAACAACAAATAATATATTTGTTTAAGGAATTATGTATGGATCAGGTTACAAATAATATGGATGTTTACTTTGTTTTGTTTTATATATAGAAAAATTGAATAGATGACTAGGATATATGTTTAAAAACGGGATCATCGTCACGTATCTATCAACACCTCACAGTAGGGCTATGCTCCTGTGTTTCCTGGATGCGTCGTTGGAATGGGGCGGCATTGTATATCAGCAACCACCATTGTATATGAGTAAATATCAATGAAAAAATCAATGATTTTCTGCTACAAGCTATTATATGGAAGACGCTATGGTCTCTACTTGAGGCGAAGAGCATAAATTGAAAGTAGAATCAGATACGTCCCAAATCTCTCTGAGATTTTAAAAGTAGAACCAGATAAATCGAATAACTACACAAATAAAATATAAATTACCTTGAAAGCAATGTTGTGCGCTAAGGCATCTAAATCCTCCAAAAGCTTACCGATCCTGACCTCATTGTAGGGATCCCTGTATTACTCTCGCAGTATGTGATCGGAGGAGAAGTTGTAGAGTATGCTTATGCGGCTCTGACTCGGACTTTTGGTTTTGGGCGCCACTAGGCACTGTGACTGTGGGGATCTGAGAGAAAAATTTAACACATGTTTTTCCAATATGCTGCGTCTGACCTGCCAGAGAGCATTTGTGACAGCTGAGTTGTAGAGACGCGGCCACAGGCTAAGGGGCTTACGGAGGGTCTCCCCAGCGTCTATTGCAGAGGATTCCTCGAGAGGAGAAGCTACAGAGAAAATGGTGGCCATTGATAAGAGGCGGAGCACAGTGGCACTCTATGAAGTTATACAATGAGGGAGGCAATGAAGGAGGGAGGCAGCCCAAAATGGCAGCCCAAAATGCTCACTTTGATTCATCGTCCAGGTTGGCATTTTACAGGCGTCTGTAGATTCTTCAGATGATATACCGCATTTTATGTACAGTGTGGATCACGTCTAAGCTTATCGCACTGAACGGTTCACGGTTCACTGGTTCATGTTATTGTTTTGGTATCGTTTTTTATTTGTAGTGATGTTCTGGTTTATGATATCGTTTTTTAATTAAGTTCATGTTCATTTAAAATAAAATAATATTTGTTCTTTGCGACTAAAGAGAGGTTTGTATATAAAAAGAGTTAATGGTTCTATGGATGAATGGTCACCAAAATAGAATACATATACTGTTGTTTTCATCAATTTTCAGGTTAGGTTATTTTTCTGGTAGGCATGAGTTGCCATGACTGGTATGTATCAATTGAGAGGTTATTATTATAAGATTTAATTAAATAGATAATAATTTTGTTGGAATATTTATAAAATAAGAGTTATTTAGTGGTATGTTATTGTTTCTTTATACAAGTGAATGATGTGCATATAGTTTTGTGCTTAAAACAATTATAAAATGTCACACACAAACAAGTATATAAAATGTCACACACAAACAAGTATGATAAAATTTATTAGTAAGGATAAAATTTGAGAGTCAAATTATTTATTACACATTAATTTATTTATTAAAATAAAAAGAATTTATATTATTAAAATAATTAAAAATAAATAAATTACATAAATTTTAAAAATAGTATTTTAGATTTGAAATTCTTACTCTAATTACTAGAGCTATGGGAAGATTCCATATTCGCACCATAGTGATCACAAAGCCTAGGTCAGAGCACACATTTCAAACTTCCATAAGATTTATACTTCTTAATTAAGGGTGAGATTCCATATTCGCACCATAGTGGTCACAAAGCCTAAAGCCTAGCTCAGAGTACACATTTCAAACTTCCATAACATTTATACTTCTTAATTTGTTTGAACACAGTTTATTAATTTTGCAAAAGTGGCCATATTTCTTGTTATTAATCAAATGTCTAAATTAAATTATTTGTTAAATATTATTTTAATTTCATATCTTATTTTTTATTAATATATCACAATTTTAAAATTTCATTTAAATTAGTTTCTCATATATTAATATTTTCTTACATTTTAATTGGATAAGTTTAATATTTTTGAACTTTAATATAAGTAAATTTAATGAATTTTTAATTATATCAATTTAAAATATAAAAATGTAATAAATATACATTTAACATAAATACAATAAATACAATTTAAGATGATTATAAATATTATTGACATGATAGTTAATAATAATTATCTTATATTTTAATATGATTAAGTATTTATAGTTACAATTTATATTAATTTTTTTATTGATGTTGATGAAGATGGTTACTGTCTATTCAGACCAAACTTTGGTCTATTGGACCTAAAGCAACGATTATTTAGATTTATTTAAGATTTTATTCCTATGCTCAAAAAGCTTGGAGAGAAGACTCTCAAACTACCTATAATTTTGACATCGTAAAAGGCTAGGAATGTCAGTATTGCAAAAAATATTATGAAACTGAGATGTAATGTGGTTGTATGTGAGGCACTCTAAGAGGAAGTTATTTTCATCCTCGATGTTCATATTCTCACAAAGATGGAAGATCCTTTCCATCCATGGTGTTTTAGGAACTGTGCAATGACTTGTTTCACTATGGAGCTCATGAGAGTTTGTTCTAATATTGGCTATATTAATTTTCTTCTTTGAGCTAGTTAAAACAGAGAGATACTTTTGATCTTCTAGGGTGCGGTTGATGACCTCCTTAAAATATCTTAATTTTCTTTTAGCTGCTAAATCTTTCTCACACGACAATTTTTCTTTGAACTTAGAAGTAACAATATTTTTAATGTTATTAGTGTTTTGCAATGCAACATTCTTGTCGATCTCCCAATGGTTTAACCAGGCTCTGTTGTCTTTATACTAACCTCGTTTAAGCCTTAGGTGGTTTTGGCTAGAATTTAAAGCTAGCTTAGGAAGTCTATGGTCTCTTATGTTATTGAGTTTGTGCTTGTACAACAGAAGCTTAGTCATAGCTAGACTCTCGATAGGGAAAAGACCCACTTCTATAACAAGAATAGCATAGGGTGTGTTGATTTTAATTTTGAGGTTATACATTGTAAAACGTTTATGGATTCGCTCAATCTTTCTCCACGATTCTCTAGAGATGCTGTAATGCCAAAACTCACATCCATATAAGATAACAGGAGTGACTAATGTTTCAAAGAGGAACTTCTTTCTATCCTATATTACGAGGCTTTCCATTTTACAATTATTTTCAAGACCAAAATAAGTTTTCCAGCCCCCCATTAATCATTTTCTCAATGCTAAAATTCCAGTTGAGATTGTAATGAATATCAATTCCTAGGTACTTGCAAGAAGACACTTCATCCAAGTTACTATTGTCATACATAGAATTAGCGTAAGTGTCATTCTTTGATTTGATAATGATAACTTTTGTTTTGCCAGTGTTAATAGTCATACCCATGGTAGAGCATAAATCCTTAAGAAGTCTAAGTTTCTTATCAAGATCCGATGG
>APFE030565077.1:0-19824 GCA_000404065.3 Pinus taeda | reverse complement strand
AAAAAATAAAAATAAAATAAGGACGCAAGGAATTATATATACAATAAGGAATAATGTAATGAGTTAGTGAAATAATATAAGGTGAAAGGCTGGCATATATAGGTACAAATTAGAGAAACTTTTTTGAATTTTTGAATGTGAGACAAAAAAAAACTTTAAAACTTAAAAGTTAAATCTAACTAAAAGAAATTTAAACTACAAAATTAAAACTTAAATAATTTTTAAATCCTAAAGTTATTTACAAAATAAATAAATAAATAAATTATGAACTATTATATCTATACAAAGGATAGTGAAAATTAACTACATACAAATAAACTACAATTTTCAAAATGGAATAGATAAAGAGGAATATGAGTCCAACTATGTTCCCCTTATCTAGTGTTTAATAGCTCTAATTAGTAGATCTTTTAGATAAGCACAATGATTAAAAATAAATAAAAAATAAAAGGAGGTGCTAGCTTGAAACCCTCATGCATCAAAAAATGAAAATGTTATGATAAGCCTGAAGCTTATTTAGTTGGGCTCTTCAGAAAACACAAATCGGGAGTTGGTTGGTCCAACTGAAAACTTTCTGTAACGCCCGATGATCTAACTCAATATTTCCCTGCAAAACTTGCTCTAACCATTAAAAATAGAGAGAGAAAATAATAATAAAACTTAGAAAAATAGAGATACCTGTGATTACGTTCAAAATTTAAATTATTATTCAAACCGCAACAACTGAGAAAGATACCTATACTCAAATCACTCTTTAGAAGCTATCATCAATGGCTTTAGAAAAAAATATGCATGAAAATAAAACATCTTACAGTATTCCCATGAAGAGTAACACTAGAAAAAATTAACCCCAAAGTCTTTCTTTATTATCCAAAAGAAAAGTTACGCAAGATCTTTTTTCTTAGCACATGACTTAGAGTTCGGATGCATCAACTGACAAATGACTTCCTATTTAAAGATAAATCTTCCAATGGCTAGTTTGAGTGATCCTCTTCAAAGCAATCACAACCATTGATGAAGATTAAAATTTCTTTTAATCTCATCAGTCGAAATATTTAAATATTTGGGGAAATTCAAAATTTTTAATTAAATGCATATTAATTGACTTTAAAATATAATTTTTGACTTAATTTCCCCAACAATTTGACTTTGACTTAACCCCCAGGGATCAAAGGTTTAAAATTTATCAAAATAATTAATTTACCTTAGTCCCGAGACCTTTTAAATTTATTTTTTAGGAACGACGAATTTTTCCTCTAGATAATTTAAATTTACTGAGGAAATAGAATTAATTAAATTTCTTGATTAGGATTTTAATTAATTTTTGGCGAGAAAAGTTAATTAATTAACCTATCAGGGTATAAATTATTTTTCCAACCCTCAAGACACTACACATCATGATTTTCATATTTTTTTACATCATAAGGGGGAAAACCCATTTGTAATAGACCCTCATAGACTAACCATTCCTGTGACACGAATATATTCCAACAGACCCAAAAATTTGTAATAAAATAACCTAACCAAATAGTTAGGATTATTCCCAAATCACTTTTACATAGTTGCGATCTAGAACACTAAGAATCGCCTAAGATCCTAGCAACAAAATCCATTCCAGCGTTGGGGTAAGACTAGAGGGGAAAACTCTGCCAACTATCCGAGAATGGATCAATGAGACAAAAAACCTCCCAAAATGAATATCGTCACGAGAAATATAAGTTTACATAGGTTGTTACATATATGACACGGGTCTGCTGAAATTATTTACATTATACACATGCAACATGGGTTTATATAACATCTTGGAAGTCAGACTGATGATGATAACTTGGATGGCACAGACACATAGATCAAATGCTATCCCTTTTGTGAAAAAAGGGGGTGTCCTACTATGGGTCGTTAACACGTAGTGATCAACATCTGGTTCTACTTAGGGAGATGTTGCTACACCGAAGGAATGTGAGAATCCAGAATCTGCATCCACAATATAACATAAGTAGCGTCCATCCAAAAACCATCATATAACATTAAGCACAGGAAATATATAAGTGCTTCAATTATTAACTATCCTAATAACATAAAAAAGCACAAATCTAACTACAAAATAAAATAATGAAATGATAGGATATAAGGTTAGAAATATAATACAAATATGCCCCATGGCATCAGATGCATTCAATATAGTGCATACTGAGCATTTGCCTGCTTTTAGGCAAATCTGTTGGTTGTTTCTTGGATGTGCCATGTCCAATCCTGCATACAGTAGGAAATTTTCATATCTGAAAGTCAATATGCTCATAGCGATCAGATGGATCAAACCACTTTCTCATTCTCTTTCTCTTGCGATTTTTCTTTGTGGCAGGTTGTGATGTTGATGATGATGTGGTGAGCGCACAACTTCCTTCTTGATCCGAAAAATGCTTATATGGAAAAATTGGAATATTCAAGACTTCTGTGACCTGTGCTTCTTTATGAACATGATTTATTATGACTAGTGGATCAACCATGTAAGCATCAACCTAATTCTTATCAATTTCCATTTTATCTAGGTCACCTTTAATTAGCCACTTTTCAATGGAACAAATGATCTCCTCATAATAAGATGGAGCTTGTTGAAGCAAACAGGGAGGCTTATGATATGTTGACATTTCCTTGTTTCTTTCATCCTCTAACTCATGTTGAAACTTCTGTACCTATATCTTTTCTATTACTTGCAACCTATTATGAAGAGTGATCTTTTCAATTGTTATGGCATTCATCTAGAGTGTTAAACCTTCATAGCACTGACTTCCTTGAAATGTTTTTCCTCCATGGTCAATAACTTATTCTGAAGACATATCTGACTAGGTTCCATATCTTTTTTTACTTTGTCATTATCAGCGTTTATGGTCATCAAGAAATTTTGCATAGATCTCATTTGTATGTCATGTTTAGCTTTCATGGTTTCCATTTCCTTAGCATGTTTTTCTCTCATGACAAGTAAATATTTTTGCATGGAAGTTCTTTCTTTGTCATGACCTGCTTCCATGGCCTCCATCATTGTGTTATGATTTACTTGAATAATACCCATTTCTTTCTCATGATGACTCTACATGTCGGTCGTCATACCCTCCATATTCTAAGCACACTTTTCTACTACGGTGGCTATGTGATCGGAGTGTTTAATTTTCATGATTTCCATCTCCTCATCAAGTTTTTCCAGCTGGGTGTACAAAGTTCTCATATCCTTGGCATAATCAGCTATTAATTTTTCTTGATTAAGCTCCATAGTTTTTACCAAGTGTGTTTGACTGAAATTCATGTCTTTAACCAACTACTTTAGTTCTTCATTAAGATGCTTATCATTTTCCCTTTCATTATCGACATTGATTTCACAACTTGTTCTTGTTTTTCCACTATCATGGGTTCGTCTTGCAACGGTACAAGTGGATGGCACATTTTGATATGGAGAATTGTCTTGAAATCTTTCATTGACAGTTGGATCCTTTACAAGATCACTTTCACCTTGTTGCATAGTATTGGGGGCATAAGGCAAGCCACCTTGATCTCCATATTTATCTTTAAAAGCATTGATGATGTCTTGTAAAGAAGCAAAACAATATTCAAGAAAATTATGAAACCAATTCAAAGCATCACCCTCTAATGAAAAGGAAAATAGATGCATCTTGACATATTCATGTTTATATTGTGAAGAAAGACAATATCTGATTATTATATGAGTAACCCTGGAGAGATGCTTTCTAGTAGTGGTTGAATCACCACTTGAGAACAAAGGCAATTTATGAATGGCGCCTTCTGGCATATCATGGAGAAAGTTAGTAAAATGACATGGGGAAAACAAGTCATCCATGATGACTTGCTTAAAGGGATAAGGAGGGACAAAATGGATTCTAGAGAGAGACCGCTTCTCAATAAAATCAAGAGATCCAAAAGAAGTGAGCTTCTAGTAAAAATTATTGTAAGAAATGAAAGAAATGGAGTCACAACTTGAACATGAATCTAGATCTAAGATCCAAAAGGCAAAAAATTGAAATGTTAGTCAGGGATAAATAGATGGATATCACAGAAGGTTTCTTGTCTGAGAAATAATGGATGAAAAAGTGGAGTCACAACCCAAACAAGAAAATAACCAAAATGTCCAGGTGCTAAAAGTGTAGATAAAATGATTAATGAGATGACAAAAGATAAGGTGATGAAAATATCAAATGATGCCAATAAATGTTGTGATGATGGGATAAGAAATGATGAAATATTAAGAAGATAAAGATGATTAAGACGAATATCACAAAGCCAAGGTCCAATAAGTTGGTCCTTGGAAATGACGCCAAAAAATAGTGTCACTAAAAGTGTACACCTAAGGCACAATGCTCAGAGTAGGGGATGTCATCATGATCCCTACTCACTCCATTCTAGCTATCTCCTAAAGAAGCTAACGGGGGTAGTCCCTAAAGATAAATGAAAGGCAGAAAACTTATTGAAGCAAGTTCTAGGAGATCAAAGCGCAAGATCGCTACCTTTCTAGACCAACTGAATTATAATGAACTGACAAGTGTTTTATTAAATGAGAAATGCATAACTTAACAAGATGAAGCAATTAATAAAAATGAGGCAATAATGAGATCAACAAATATAGACCAATTCCTTAACAATGCTCAATGAAATTTAAGACACTTGTAAATAAATGGATGTTCGAGTCACAATAACAATACTTCAAGAGATGTTAGTGCAAGGTGCAAGACTGATATTCAATGCAAAAGTCTTAAATGAGATAATGTAGATCAAGATTCTTGAAAAATGAAATCCACTAACGATATGACAAATATTCCAAGGTCACAATATTGATGAAGCAAAAAGAGATGCTTAATGAAACAATATGTCAATAAATAACATAAGTGTCTCTTTAAATCTAAGCCTTGCTCTTAGGTTAGTGAAGCATTGTCACACCTTTAATTGCTTTACTCGATTATAACACTATTCATTTTATGAAACAATGTTTAGGAAATGGTTTTGATGATGCAAGCACAATAATTCAAGAAAATGAGATTGCTATTAGTGATTTATGAAGCAAAATGAAACGAAGAAATATGAGATGTAATTAGTAAGGAGAGACAAAGGGGTGGTTAATAACTAAACCAAAGTTATCCATGACAAGGCACAAGAGAAAAATAAACAACAATTTTTATGTATGCCTCTTTCTTATCAAATAGGTGTCCAAAAAAACCCAAATAACCAACTCGAGATGCACCAAACCTTCAATATGCTACTGCCAACAATAAGACAAGCTTGATGTAAGCAATATCAGTCACCCAAAATGACAATACCAAAAGGGCAAGAATCAAATTATGGGATTATAATAATTGTTATATGACAAATTTTTAGCGTTTATTTTTTGTTACTAATCTCTGATTGCTACACTTCAGATTTGAGTACTTATGACCATGGTGAGGAGGAATTTAATGTTGAACCATCAGCCAGAGGTACTCAAACTATGGGAATTCTTATCACTACAAAAAAATAATGGAAACCTTGTAAGCCCATAAATATTTTTGAATAGTGCTAGGATCTATGAGTTTGGATATTCAGTGAAGCTATTACCTGCAAAACCACAAAATTAACTTTTAAAATACATTTGCAAATCCATGACAAAAGCTCTACTTATGGCTAAGATAAAATCAAATCACAACCTTTACTCACAAAATAAATCAATATTTCAATTAAATTTTAGTTAAATGTTAAGGGAAGATTTCAATTAAGTTATAAAGGGTTTCACTCCCAATAAATTGTGCAAACAATGAAGCAATCTTCAGGCTTTGAAAGCCTCTTTCTCTATGTGAAAAGAAACGCGTCTAGACGCATAGATAGACATAAATATGTCTCCAAAACAAGGCCTTCTCCAATCTGTAAAGGGAAAAGATCTAAATCAATGAACTTGTATGCCAAACCCCAAAAAATCCCTCAAATCTGAACTGAAATCTCTACAAAGAAATGACGACGAATTTCTATAAAAATTTAAATAAATTATATAAGCCACCAAGGAAACTTGAAAAACCCTTCAATTTATTTGAATTTCTTTGCAAATAAAAGGAAAATAGGTTTAGAGCAGTGATTTTAAAAGGAAACCAAACCCTGCAACTAGAACCAAATGCCAATCTTTTTTTTTGTTTTTTTCGTTCTGGCCCAGATGTGTTTTAATTTAGAAGCAACAAATTTCAGACCTTAAACAATGATAAAAACCTTTTAAGATGATGGGCATAAGCCTGCAAACAAAAGCAACGGTTAGCCTTTATACAAGTCCCAACCAAGTGATAAAAATCCTTAGGAATTTATAAATTGTGCTTGCCAAACAACAAGGGTAAGATCATGGCTTCAAATCCCCGTGGCTCCAAAATTTGCCACGAAATTTTTATGCCTAGATAATTTCAAATTTGCATAGAAAAACCTCCCTTAAACCCTTAAAAATTCATTGCTAAGCCTATGGCTAGGTTTCTTTGGGCTAGATGGATCCAAATAGCCCTACGGATGGATCCAAATAGCCCTACGGCCAGTTACCGAGAGCGTTAAAAAATGAAACCTGAGCCATAGATATTTAAGTACGGCCTCTATGAAATGAATTTTCATTAATGTACAGAGGCACAAGAGTGTTAAAAGAAATCCCCTCGGTCCCTTCCAAATTGATAGACTACCTCCATGAAATTGATAAATGATAATTGCACCCCTGCCTCAAATGATATACGTACGCTCTCAATACCTACGAGAACAAAAATGAAAGGAGATAGATGATAGATGATACGTAAAAATATGTGAATACAGAAGGTTAAAGTTTAAAACATATATATACAAAATTTTAAATCTTACAAATATCAAAATAAAATATTTACAATAAAAATAAAAATAAAATAAGGATGCAAGAAATTATATATACATGAAGGAATAATGTAATGAGTTAGTAAAATAATATAAGGTGAAAAGTTGGCATATATAGGTACAAATTAGAGAAACGTTTTTGAAGTTTTGGATGTGAGACAAAAAATAAACGTTAAGAATTAGAAGTTAAATCCAACTAAAAGAAATTTAAACTTCAATAATTTTGAAATCCTAAAGCTATTTACAAAATAAATAAATAAATAATTTACGAACTATTAGATCTATACAAAGGATAGTGAAAATTAACTAGATACAAATAAACTACAATATTGACAATGGTATAGATCAAGAGGAATATGAGTCCAACTTTTTTCCCTTGATCTAGTGTTTAATAACCCTAATTAGCATATATATCAGATAAGCACAATGATTAAAAAAAAATAAATTTAAAAGGAGGTGCTAGCTTGAAACCCTCATGCATCACAAAATGAAAATCTTATGATAAGCCCAAAGCTTATTTAGTTGGGCTCTTCAGAAAACACAGATCATGAGTTGACTGGTCCAACTGAAAACTTCCCCTAACGCCCAATGATCTAACTCAATATTTCCCTGCAAAACTCGATCCAGATACCTGATATTACATTCAAAATTTAAATTCTTATTCAAACCCCAGCAACTGAGTAAGACACCTGTACTCAAATCACTCTTTAGAAGTTATCATCAATGGCTTTAGAAAAAAATATTTGTGAAAATAAAACATCTTACAGTATTCCCATGAAGAGTAACAATAGAAAAAATTAACCCCAAAGTCTTTCTTTATTATCCAAAAAAAATTAGACAGGAGCTTTTTGTTTAGAACACAACTTAGAGATCAGATGCATCAACTTACAAATGACCTCCTATTTAAAGATGAATCCTCCAACGTCTAGTTCGAGTGATCCTCGTCAAAGAAATATCGACCATTGATGAACATTAAAGTTTCTTTTAATCTCATCTGTCAAAATATTTAAATATTTGGGGAAATTTGAAATTTTTAATTAAATGCATTTTAATTAACTCAAAAACAAAACAATTAGTTAATTTCCCCAAAATTTGACTTTGTCTTAAACCCCAGGGATTAAAGGTTTAAAATTTATAAAAATAATTAATTACCCTAGTCCCGAAACCTTTTAAAATTTAATTTTTTTGGACCGACGAATTTTTCCTTTGGAGAATTTAAATTTACCTAGGACCTAGAATTAATTAAATGTCTGGCTTAGGATTTTAATTAATTTTTGGCTAGAAAATTTGATTAATTAACCTATGAGGGGATAAATTATTTTTCCAACCTGTTGGGTAATGGAGGTCCCGCGTAAGGGTTTTGGGGCAGAAAGCCCAAGAAGTAAGATTCAGATATTGTAAAAATTCCGCAATATGTGGAGTGCGAAGTACAATAGATTGAGTCAAAGGGTAGTCCACCCAAAAATAATAATAAGTAATGTAAATAGAGTCGGCCCTCATAGAGATCGCGGGCCAGGAAAGGGTATAAATAGAGCACGACTCTATGAGGGAAAAGGAGTTCTTTTGGAAAAGAAGATGGAATGGGTTCTTAAAGAAGATAGCCTGAAAGTGTCTATAAGTCTGAGTCGAGGGTTAGGTAGTAGGTAGAGGCTTTGCAACTATGTGCGCAGAGGCCTAGAAAGTCTGCAACTATGTGCGCAGACCCCTACAGCTGAGTGCGTAGGGTAGATATGGATGTATTGGTGAAGAATAATAATAAAGATAAGTTTTCTTCTGTAATTCTCTATTATCGCGCATCTGTTATTATGGTTTACCTTTCTATATCTAGTTATGCAAATGTGATGAATGTATGTGAATCTGGGTTCATTTGGTGTGAAAATAAATTATGTTGGTTAAATGTTTGCTTAAAGACCTTGTTGAATAGTTCTGAATCATAACTGCTTCCTTCAAATAGAATAGGACAAGAATAAGAAAATTATAATCACCCTGGACCAACACAAAGTTCAAGCAGCGCGAAGTTATAAAACAGTGCGCAAACCCTCCAGTGCACATCTAGACATCCCTAGGGTGCAGAAACCTGGTTCCAGCACCCTCCCCTGCTACCTCGGGTGAGACATCAATCCACGCTCAGTGGGTTGTTGCCGAAAGGGCCAGTAGCTGCAGGATTTCTTTGGCTAAATAACTCTTCTAAACCTAGGTTAGGCCCAAACAAGCCAACACAACCCTCAAGACACTTTACATCATGATTTTTATATTTTTTACATCATAAGGAGGAAAACCCATTTGTAATAGACCCTCATAAACTACCTATTTCTGTGACACAAATATAATCCAACAGACCCAGCAATTTGTAATAAAATAACCTAACCAAATAGTTAGGATTATTCCCAAATCACTTTTACATAGACTCGATCAAGAACACTAGGACTCACCTAAGATTCTAGCAACAAAATCCATTCCATATTTGGGGTAAGAATGAAAGGGAAAACTCTGTCGACCATTTGAGAATGGATCAGGGAGACAAAAAACATCCCAAAATGGAGATCATCACTAGAAAGATAAGTTTACCTAGATTGTTACATACATGACATGGTTTTGCTGAAATTATTTACATTATACACATGCAACATGGATTTACATAACATATTAGAAGTCAGGCTGATGATGATAACTTGGATGGCACAAACACATCGATCAGGTGCTATCCCTTTTGCAAAAAAAGGGGGTGCCCTGCTATGGGTCGTTGACACATAGTGGTCAACAAGTGCCACTATCCCTAGTATAGGAGCCCTAGACAATTATATTATAGTTTTTTAATATAACAAAGTTGAGTTGTTGAAAATTGTATAAACATTTACGCACGTGTTGATTTACTCTTGTTTATATTCCATTGTGCAAAGTTGTTGGAAATACTAAGAGGGGGGTGAATCAATATTTCTTTTCAATTGTTATGTTTACCAATTAAGATTCTTCACAATTATAATCAGAAAAATAAATAATAAGAATTATATTAGGAACAAGTGAGGACACCAATCCTCTTTCTCAAAAGTTTGAGTACAGTGATGTTTGAGGCTCCAACCCTTCAATCTACCAGGCTACAACCTGTTTCCAATATCCAAATTGGGATTTTATGAGTCTCCAACCTCTAGGACTCCAACCCTATCCTTCTAAAGGCTCCAACCTTTCTTTTAGAGGCTCTAACCCCTAGGGAACCACCCCTTTAACGTTTTTATTAAAATGAATAAGTGAATTACATTAATTGCTCCATAAGTCTGTTCCAGACTTCCAATCTGTTCACTTAAGACTCCTGACTATCCAATACTTCACTTGTCAAAGATTCCAAAACTGTTAATGCTTCATTTTCCAATTATGCTTTCAATACTGATAATGCTTCACTGTCCAAATATGCTTCCAAGTCTGTCCAAGACTCCTAGTGCTTCACTATCGAAGCTGATCCTTGTAATGTGTAGGGGAAAAGTCTAACTACAACATCTTCTTCTGTTACTCCCTTCAGATTAACTGACAACATGAAATTATTTATGTGTTCCTCAGCTAATGTTCCAGCATTTGGATTAAACTTTGGTAACCATTTCTCGGGATAATCAGGTAATGGATGTAATGGTGCAGGGATAGTGACTGCACCAAGACTTCTCCATGGGTTCTGAGCCATTTTGGGAGTACCAAAAATTTCCTGTGGTGTTCCAGGTGTTTGGGGAGGAGGTGGAAATGAAGACTGAAAAGATTGTGATGTTGAAGGTGAAGACCCCTGGTGAACAATAATATGTAATGGTGACGTGGTTGTTTGACTTCGCACTGGAGATGATGAGATGGAAGATGATGGAGAAAAGGTCTCACTACCAGAACCTTCAGTGTTCTTTTTAATCCTTTTCCTTTGGGGTAAAGGCAACTCAGGTGGTTCAATACTGAGTTTTTCGCTTTGAAGTCTGGTGAGATGATGAGGTAGGCGGAATTGCGAAGTCTCATTGCCTTGAGATACTTTAGATCTCGGAGGTGAAATGGAGAAGCCTTGAAGTTTCTAGATGATAGACTGAACTTTAGGGGACTCCGGACTTAAACGTTCTGAAGTATGATGGGGTTGAGCAATGGTAGTTGATCCTTCTTCTTCTCGTCTGGACACTAGTATTTCAAAGTGCAAACGAGAGGTCTGAGGAGAGGTGGAGGGTGATTTACTCTGTGAATGGTCTATAGGTTTTGATTTACTCGCCATTCATAGAAGATGCCCTCCTTCTAGCGCCAGAAATGTTGATGCCCCGAAAATCGTTACATCAACATCGGGGATAACCACCCGGTCTGGACCTTAATACAACTCTTTTTCCATTTGGGATGGTGGCTCCGACTGGACATAATGGGACCAGTTTCCCAGTAATGAATAAAAGGGGGTGGATGAATGATTGGTTTTCTAATAAGTGATAATAAATGGAGGACTTATTCTATGAGCGAAAACGTAAATGACTATTTTATCCCGAGAAGCTTCTATTCTTAAGTGCAACGTTTAATGATCTGTGTTTGCTGATAGGCATATAGATGACACTATTCAATAAACAAAGACATTCATTTAAATGATAATTGCTTCGTTCAAATAGTTGAACGAATTAATTGATAAAACAATATTACACTTCTCTTTTTATATTACCGATACATGCATGATTAAGAGAATAACAAACTGTAAACATCCAATAGTGGAAAGCATAAAGTTTACTCTTAAAACACATTCACATATTCAATAATAGCAAAAATGACCAAACAACAATTCACATAAAAGGAATAAATTCAGACATAGATAATAGTACCATATGAGCTGCGAATTATTCCCTACACCAATCGCAATTTGAATTCCTTCTTCTGATTCAGAAATACTTTTAGATAAAGGAAATAGTGCACATTCACATCAAAGCTTCGTTATCAAAATTTGGAAAGATTGGTCCAGTTTTCATAAAAGAATATGCCTGAAGTGCAGTAGTGCAACTTCAGGCTTAAGTCATATACAAAAACTTATGACCCTTTCTAAATACATGAAAGGGTCTATAAATACTAAACTAAGCTAACAAACTACAAAATTAAAATGCTACTAAATTGGTATAATCCGATCTTGAATATCTCTCCCACGGTGATCTGGTAATCGGAAACAATGATTCATCATTCTGGCTGTTTTCCCTTTGTCCTGAGTTGGCATATTGCCAGCATTGGCTCCACTTCTTGAGGGCGGCTGAGACAAGAATTGATTTGACTAGCATAGGTGGCATCATGTATATCGGGAATGATACACCCGATTGCATCCGTTAGGCATTTGAGGGCGGCTCTCTGGCTGTATGGTTTTACGAGGAACAACCAATAGGTGTCCCAAGTTAAACTTTTAATTCCTGAGATCAATCTCCCATTATTTTCTAGTTCTTGGTTACATGACTGCTCCAACGTCTTGGATGATAATAGTTAACCTGGTGTACATTGAGAAATAATGTTAGATAAATAGAGAGTATTATTGATCAAGTCAATTAAATTTCTCGTAGATAACTTGCATCTAGAAACAACTCTCTCTGCTTTCATTAATTGGGGCTGCCACTCCATGAATAGGATTTATTTATGGGATTCTAAAATTTTTGGCAAGTTTGCTGCCTGTCCCTCATTAGAGTTCTGCCAAGTAAGAAAATCTGTCAAAGTGTCGTCGGCTTGCTCTAAATCCTACTTGGCATCAACTTATTTGTCTATTATAGATGTTGTTATGTCGCACAGAGATTCAACTTGGGCAATTTCATGACACAACAATCTTATTTGTGTTATTAATGCCTTGTTAATCTGCATTGCCTCTGCTCTGAACTTGGCAGGCTGGGGAAGACTCTTGAACCTCTCTACTTGAGCTGATAATTGAGCAATTTTCTCATCTTTTGTCTTTTCCAACTGTTCATTCATCACCTTCAACTTTGATAATGCCTCTGATAATTCTTTTTGTCTCTGAATCGCTCCCGAATCGATCCTCTGTTTCTCTTCATGCAACTATTTGTTGAGCTGGTTATTTAACTGTTGCTCCGTGGACAGTTGTTGTTGTAGTTGTTCTGACTTCTATTGTTCCTCCAATAGCTATGCTTGTAGTGAAGCGATCACTTGATCCTTTTCTTTCAACAAATTGCTTACCTCCGATGCCTTATCCATGGTGGCTGCCAAATAGGCACCAACATATTGAGATAACTTTGTCAGGCCATCGGAGGGGTCGAATTCTTCCCTCCATACCACATTGGCTGTTATTGTTTGTTCAGGGAACATAGAAGGTTGATCAATCCTTCTCCTTTTCCGTTGTCGCTTTATTATAGCCCTGTGTTTTGGGCTATAGAAAACATCCAGTGGAGGAATGTCCTCCACCTGCAAAATAATTTGATCAGAAGGATTCTTCGGAATTATTTCTACTACTGTAGTTGGGGGTAGACTGCTGGTTCCTTTGCTTGGAACCTCCTTTGATGCTGTATCTTGTGTATCGACAGCTTTGGATGTTTCGACTTCCATTGAGCTCTCAAGATTGCTTATAATTGTATTAAATTGTTGCCATTCCTTGAGCAATCTTGGGTCCATTTGAGTATCAATACTTACCTCCTTGCTACTCTGCTCCTGCTGCTTTTTCTATTCTTCCTCCCGTATTCTCTCCTGTTCTTTCTTTTCTGCTTCCTCTTTGTTTTTCCTCTGTGCCTCTTGTTCTTTCCTTTGTGCCTCTTCTTGTTCTTTCCTCTGTGCCTCTTCCTGTTCTAACCTCTGGAGTTCCTCCTGCTCCCTTCTTTGGACTTCTTCATAGATTTTGGATGTAGCAGGAGGTTCGCTGGTAATCTGCTGCTCAGGCTCGCTTGATTGTATCATCAGGGTAGTAGCTAACAAATCTAGAGGCAGATTTTGCAACCTCTGCTCTCTAAGTTTATTAAATTCTACTAACCGTCATCATGGTATCTCATTCTAGCTAGCTGTTGCACCTGGAATATTGACTCGGCGGAGGAGAACAAGTCATCAAACTCATCTTCCTTATGTTCAAATTTAGTGAGTTTGGCTTGATCTAGAGCATTATAGATGACTTTCTTCGGGTCGAAACGTCTATTAGGTAGAGTGGCGAGACTTAGGATGTTAATTTTTTCTGCGTCTTTCTCTGCATGTTTATAATCATGCATAGTATAGACGCCACACCTTAGAGGAAAAGGAGGCCAAACTTGCTTCTTTGAATTTCTGAGAGTTTTTGTGGCTGATGCAGTTGTAAGCTGATATGTTATTTTGAGAGCTAATAGCTTGTTTGGTATGTACAAGGGGAGGACATGAGGCCTGGCCTGACTGCCAAAAACTCTTACATAAGTGAATTTTTCTTCTCCAAACCAGGTTCCTAAGGCTGTCAAGTCAATCTCTGCCTGAGAGGAGATCTTTGGGGCAGGTTTATCAAAAATTGTGTAGTAAATTGGTAGCATGAATCCATTGCAGACTTGGTATAAATGATGTTTATAATGAGTTTTCCATAATTTCTGGTGGTAGATATGAATAGGCATAGGGTCCTGTGGAGTCCATCTCCACCCTAACACAGGAAACTCGGAATTAAAACAGAGGGTATCCAAAATATAGGCACTAAAATAAAATGGAGGGATGAACCTATCAGTAACACGGGATTTGTTTCTAAATTCAAGAATAGTTGTAGCCAACTTATTCGATAATATAGTCCCCCACTCCATGATTTCACTATTACATGTTGCTTCCATCAAAGGTACCATCTCTATGGAAAATTTTGAAGACTCATGCAATCCCCACAATCGACACATCATGACTCCAGCATAACAATAAGGAGAGCATAAGGAGTCGACGGAGTACTTACCCAAAGACTCATGTTTGTGTTTCGCCAGGTTCTGTCTCCATTCTCAAATAGGCTCCGACTCAGTTTCATTCTCATCTTGAAACTTCTCCAGAAATGCTTTATTATACTTCTTCTCTGGCTCGGGCAAATGGTACATTTGTCTGAAATCATTGGGCTGAAATGAACTGAATACTCTCCCATCAATAGTGCTGAATGTTCTGTCTGTAATTGGAATTTCTTCAATTGCCCATCTTACCACATCCGTATACGGAAGAATTTTCTCTCGGGCCGCTATCCTGTGTAGGTAGGAATCAGCCAAACCATTTAAAGTAGCTTCAGATTTCCGGCTTGAACCTGTTGTAGCTCGCACCGATGTTTGCTGAGGTTCTTCGGCTTCAACCAAGTCGTAAATATTTTGCCAAGTAGTGCTGCCAAGGCCAAGACATGTGGTATCTGAGATTAATCCCTTTTTGCTTGGTCCCCGTATCGGTGGCATGTTGTCCTGTTACCATAGAAGCTGAAGTCGTTCTAGACTTCTTAGATTTCTTGCCCATTTGGTCTAGAATCATTATTGTGGAAAAACTCTGCATAAGATAAAAATGAACGTACTGTGGAGAATAGATGGCGAAAACCAAGTATGGAGGAATTGTGTCAATCAATGAATGATGGAAGATTTATCATAAAGCTCCCGCAGATACAATCTCTAAAGGGATTTAGGCATAACTGCTCATTAATTGACCGTTAAAACCTGTCAATCATTTAAATGCTCATTATATCCTTTTCTTGCCGAATAATAGTTTAAGCGTGGATTTGATTTTTTGGCAGTTGGACGCAAGCGAATCACTATCGGGAAGAGAAAATGCTTTCAATGATAATTAATATAATATAGCGAAATCATATCAATCCTTTTCGAAAGTCGCGTTTAGGTTCATCGCAATCGGCAATCGGAGGAAGCCTTGGGCAATATTATTTAAGTTTTATGGAATCCCCGATTGCCGATAGCTATATCGCTTGACTCGCATCGGGAGTTTTAAGGAGGAGAGTTTGTTACATTCATATCGCATTCCCTGATTGCCGATTGCGATATCGTATCGGAGCAAAAGGGAGGGGCCTTTTATTATTTGTTTTCCCGATAACCGTTGGCTACTCGCCCTTATCGCATCGGGGAAAATCAATGGGTCATGGTTATGCATCCTTTGTTGTTGCGATATGTGATCTTGCGATCGCTTTATTGCAACAATAAAGAATTATTCGTTTTATTTTTAAGACCAATTATTTCAAAAGGTTTTAAAATGTTTTGTTGGTTTCCGAACCTTTAGAAGAGTGATGGATTAATACCAATTTAATCTATAAGGGACCCATTTCATATTATAATTTTCTAAAGTAAGATTTTATGAAATGGGGGGTTGTTGTATAGCACAACAATTCCAGGAAGCCTCACAAAGGTGCAAAAATCATCACGGAGTAACCTATCAGCATGAGTGAACTCCTTGCTTGCCCACTAGCCACCACATGTTTCAGATATCAGTCATGTTTTGAGTTTTGTGAAATGGTTGAGAGGGTCAAATTTCACCATGAGTTAGCAAGGCAGTTTGTGATAAACATGGATAACAATATGGTACATCTTGCTAGTATAAACTTCACTCTTTCACCCACTATCATTGCAGAGGCCACAGGAATTCCAGATGTAGGGGGAAAATGGAAAAAAAAGGAAAAAATAAGGATGAAAAGCTCAACATTTTGGCTGATGTGACTTTAGCCCAACAAAGTAACCCACGATACATCTTTGAGCCAAAATTGGGCAAATTTTGAGACAATTTTGTCATTTCCAAATTTTGAAAATAGAAACGCAAGAAATTCCGGTGGTGCTGCGCATTGAATTGGTGCATCCTCTTGAAAATGGCTTGTAGATTTGGATTCAGCATAAACAAATAAGCAAACCTAGAAATTTTCATCAATTTTGGAGGAGAGCTTGGCCACCAAAATGGCAAAAAACACTCAAAAAGTGCCCTCTCTGCCACTTTTTGGACACACAAGAACCAGGCTTGGGAGAATCCACTTTTGAGGGGGCAAATGACCTCCAAATCCGAACATTAAAAGTGTTTCAGAAACTAGACCAGTAGGGCTTTCCAACAAGCTATCTTGGGCCTGATTTGGATGAGTGGAAGGCCTCCAAACATAGCCTTGAAGCGGTGTTGTGCATTAGGCTCAGGGCACTGCGCATCAGGGAAATTTTGTCAATTTTGCCTAAAAGTCAAATTTCTCCTAGTCTCTTCAGCCGTTGACTTTTTCTTCTTTTCTTGGTAAATTTTGCATGGTAAATGATGTAATATGATGTAAATTTTGATGTAAAACACTTGATGGGATATATACATCAAAGCAAAGGTGATTTTAAATTGAATGTATCAGTTTCCTTAGTTTTAGAGGCAAGCTGTTCCACTGCCTATTTTCTTGTTCCTAGTTTAAATGTTGTTGAAACAGTTCCTTGACTCATGGATTCAACCCTTCATGGATAGCTCAAATGGTTTTGAGGTCTATATGATGTCTTTTCTCAGTCATTTGTAAAGGTTGGACTTTGGTGGAAGTGGTGGCACTCATTGAACATTTGTATCAGCAGTTTGGCAAGGAATAAAACCAGGTTTCACAGCTATTTTTGTGGGATTCTTGTGACAGTGAGTTTATGTATTGTTTCTTCTTTGTAATGATTTTTTCTTATGTTTTATATGTATTCAAATCCATCTTTATCTACTAAAACTAAATGAATCAAGGTGAATGGACAAAATACACTATTGTGCTTTGTCTTGGGAATGCATTTGGTTTTCAATGTTTTCAACTGTTTGAAGAGGATTCATAGTTTCTTAATGTCCTCCTCAACTCCTCAGCTATCTTAATCTACCATCTCAATCCATTTCCAGTACATAAACCCTTGACTACCTTTCCCCATAGAACATGATTGTATCCTGAGTTGATTTCCTAGGCCCAATTTGCCTTCTCCAATTGATCCAACAACCAAAACCTAAAATCAAACTAGAAACCCTAATCTACTATACCTAACCTAAAATCAACATTCAATTCAATTATCTCAAGCCCGAGTTGCCAATATCCTAATTGATATTGACAAGGAGAGAGCCCTCTCCCGACCTGGTAGGGCTAGCTATTAGGTTAAGCGTGGTTTGATGTTACCCTAGACCTGCCTTCCTTCAGCCTGAGGTAGATCAAGGCTCCGCCATAGTGGCAACAATACTAGGGAATGTAGTTTTACGTTCCTCAGCAAAATGTGGCAAGGTTAGATCTAATTGTTGATGGTGGACAATGATCAGACACTGGAAGGCTGAAATCATTCACCTGGTGACTTCGAATCAGTTTCGAGATTAGATCCAAGGACTCCACTGGAGGATGAACCTGACCAACATAAACATGAAAGGAAAATATGGAAATATCAGGTATTCAAGTTGGAATTTCATCCAAGACATTATGATATTTATTATAAATTATTTCTTCTCTTTTCCCGAGAATGTTAAGAAGGCTTTACAAAGTATATTGTATTCGAGGAAAGATCCTAGATCTGCATTTGATTCTTTCCCTTTGAAGATTGTGGATAAAAAGTATGTGCATGCCTTTGATCTTGATCAAGACCCTTCTTCTAAATTTTATAATGATCGTCTTCAAACTGATGAACCTCAAGAGACAAAGACTGGTTCTACACCTTCTGTACATATTCATATACCTTGTAAAATTCCAGATAGATACGAGCCTCTGATTTTACCTCCTATATCCCATGCTTTCCATAAAAATCATTACCTATATCTACCAAGATTTGATGGTGAATGTGATAACATCATTGCTAAGAGACATGTACTCAATTTTGAGTCTTTTCTTGACCTTTTTGAAGTTGATGAAGAAGATGTTAGTATTAGGATTTTTTCTCTTTCTTTGCAAGGCAAAGTCAAGATTTGGTTCAAAACCCTGCTTGATATGAGCATCTCAGATTTCTAGCAGTTCATCAAAGTTTTCCTCGACAAGTGGGGTTAGACAAAACCATTTCTTGATTATAGAAGAGTATAACCAGCTGAAAAGATTGCTAGGGGAGACAGTACAACAATTTTCTGCCAGATTTAACCAAGTCTATTTTTCGATGTCGCTTAATATAAGACCTCCTCCTGGATCCGCTCTCTTGCACTACCCGGATGCCTTTGATCCAAAAATGGAGTTTCAGCTAAGAGAAAGGAACCTTACAACACTTGAAGAGATGAAAAACAGTGCAATAGATGTAGAGGCTAATTTGGATCAGAAGGGCAAAGCTGAAGGAAGAAGAGATGGAGAACATAGATCCAGAGCAATCGACATCTTTAGAGGTAAAGCTCGACATTTTGGTAAATGCAGTGGAAAAGATGATGCAAAAGATCACCACAAGGAATGAGTATGATGTTTAAGACCATGGCTCGCTGATTGAAGAAGAAAAAGTGGCTGATCCAAAACATTTTCTTTCTTATCCCAGTTGTCATAGACCTGATAATGATTATTTTATAGATCATCTTGGAGAACGGAGATCTATTTATATGACATGTATGCTTGATGATATGTTTTTTACTAATGGTTTGCCTCAGTTTGATCAGTATGATGATGATTATGTCCTCCAAACAGAAGCTAGTTTTGTAGATAAATTAGCAGTTGATTTGTGGAAGGAGGAAGTCCACTTTAAGTATCTCGAATACAGTGATCAGTCGATGCATATCAGATATGGAAGTGAGGACGAAAGTGCAACAAATTTTGAAGTAAGTGAAGGATATTTGCCTTTTTGTTTTACTTCATTTCAGTTCATCAGAGACAACTTTCATGCAATCATAAATCAACCGTTGATAAGTATTGATATGAACCATCTTGAGGGCAATGAAATCCTTGTTTAAGACTTCTCATATCTAGATTTGCAACCCTCGGATGCCATTGAATGTCAGGTTGCAGATGAAGACTTAGAAGCTGGAACATATGATCAAATTGTAGAAATTTTGAATAATTTAACACATATTCAATGGAGATTATCCTGATCATGTACTATTGCAGAAAACATACACAATACATAAGCTCCTCTACGTTGATCATCAATATAGCAACATCAATAACAATAAAACATC